>JBCFYV010000259.1:0-250515 GCA_039000515.1 Timema cristinae
CTAAACCCAAAAATTAAACAATTAATTGCGAGATTTTTTAGGTTAATTAAACAAATCAAGGAAATATGACCTTAATTAGCCCTTTGAGGGTTACTTTTAGGGTAAAGGGGGACAACCCCCTTAAATTTGACCCAATAAAACCTGGAAACCCTAGGGGTCCTGGTTCAATCCTCGGTCCTGGTCAATAATAAAACGAATGAATTGTTTACTCTTTAAATAACAAAAAAAGGTTAAAAACCCTCATTTCCCTGGAAAATTTTTGTTTAATCTATTCCTGTGCCCTAAGTCAATAATCATTGAATTGTTTTATTTAAATTGTGAATAGTTTAAGTCATTTCGTCATGGTTAAAAAGTTTTAAAAGGGAATAAAAAAACACACCATTTGAGTCGTTTTTTAAAAAGAGTTTAAAGGGCATTTTCCACTTCTTTTAACAAAAGGGGCCCGGGGGGGGTTTAATAAACCAGGGCCCGGGGTTCAATCCTCGGCCCGGGCCAAAAATCAACAAGAATTGTTTACATTTTAAATAACAATAAAGGTTCAAACCTATTCCTAGGATAATTGTTTTTTAACTTTCCCTCGTAAGCCCTAAGTCAAAAATCTGAATTGTTTTGGGTTTAAATGTGAAATTTTAAGTACATTTTCGTCAGGGGTTAATAATGTTTTAAAAGGTATCGTGAATTTAACCGGTGAATATTTAAACAGAATTTTCCATCTCTTTTAACAGAAGGGATCCGGAGGGTTTAAAAACATTTTTTTTTTTTCCCTTTTTTTTCTTTCTTTTTTCTTAAGGGAAGGGGGAGCGGGGGTCAGGCTCCGCAACAAAAAAAGAAAATTTAAACCTTTTCTGTATTTCGTAAACTAAAAAAATACACAAAAGCTTTCTTTAAAAACTTCCATACTACCGGGGAATAAAAGGTTTTTTTTTTTTTTTAGAGGAAATGTGTACAAATTTCGTGGTTAGGAGACTAAAAAAAACCATTAGGTTAAAACCATCCTGGGCGAGAGTAACCCTTGCCCCCCCAATCAGGTAAGGCATGACAAAGCAGTAGGTAGCCTGATGGTCTAGGGGGAAAGGTGTCGATTTTTTTTATGATTACTCATCAAGTCGTTCCGTTTGTTTGTTTCAGCTGTCCGACCCCCGCTGGGGGACTGTCCCGAATAAAGAGGAGGTAAATGGCAAACCCACCAGCTAAAGAGCTGCTTTTTTCTTCTTCTCCGCCACCCTTTTATTTATCTCACAAATAAATGGAAAAAAAGTGATATTCGTGTTTAAACCTCGAATGAGCAATTTTTTTTTTAATTTTAAAACGTGATATCACAACACAAGTTAAAAGCATATTGAGCATAACCGGGGTTGATTAGCCCTCGAGCGTTTTGATCCCGGGACATGGGTATAGAAGACGTGGGACATTTTGACCCAGTCAATGACTTAGGTACGGGATTTCCCCAGTTAGATTTTCCCGGGAACCTTTAGGCTCTCTTTGAAAACTTTTTGAGCAGGCGTAACCCCCCAAAAAAACCTATTTTTCACTAAGAATTGCCTTACGGGGACCGGTTCTTTCTCGTCGCTGGGGGGGTTATTACGTAAAGACGGTAAGAAAAATTGCAATGCCCGTAAAGGTAATTGCACCCTTTTTGCGAGTTTAGACACCCTCCCGAAGGAAAAATTGAGAAAGGGTATTTCAACTCTAGTCTTGCGGTATTTTTAGCCTAAAACTTGGAGGAGTTTATAAAAAATTAGTTTTTCCCCTCCTTGCTAAAATTTAAAGGGTTTTGTTTTAGAGACTGGGGTTTGGGGTTTACGGTACATTGGAGATGGAAAATAAATCTCTCTAAAAACGGTTTTCCGACGGACCCGGTTTTCAAATCCCTGAAACTATACCCAGGCGTGAAGCTTTGATAAATGTGCAATGTGAAGAAGTCTTTGTTTCCCCGTATCTGTTTTATCTTTTTTTGAACCGACAGGAAAGCCAACGTTTATCCTCTTCCCCCAATTTCCGAACGTGTTGAATCGGGACGGGATCCCTCCCCCTTTCCCAAAATGAGATATATCGAGCGTTTTAAAAAGCTTAACGTAATCAAAAAAGTGTACACGAAAAGCAGATGGATGATTTTAAATTTTGTTTCAGCTGACCTCTAAAAAAACTAGTAATTGCCCCCGTCATGTCAGTGAAAGAGCGGCTAGACATGTACTTTATTCTGATAAAGTTCAAGGACGGAAATTTTATCTTTCTTTTGGAAAAAAAACTGTCACGATTAAAAACTCTCAACTACCGCGAGGGGTCTAACAGAGGACGAGAACTTTTGTGATAGATGCCTGTCCGTTTTTTTTGACTAAAAACAAACTCACAAAACAAAAAGAGAGTGTAAAAATTAAACGCGTAAGGAGTACATTCCCCAAGGACGGGAAAAAAATTCCCTCCGTTCCTCAGAAAGCAGCAGGAAAAAACGGGATTTATCGTATATGGGGATGGAGAGCTACTTATGTATAGAGACATGACCCGACCAAAATTTTTTTTCCCAATTTTTGTCAACTTCTTCAAACCTGCCTCATTTAAACATTGTTCGAACATTATTTAAATTTTAAATTTTAAAATGAATAACGGGTTTTGGGGGGTGGTTTAAATTTTCCCCAATGCAGAACTTTTACGTTCTACTAGGTGACTTGAAGAAGTGTTTTAACCAATCTCCTTGTTACATCCTCTTTTAAAAAAACTAATTCTTTTTAATGGTAATTCAATTTTTCAAGAAGTAACTGTTTTTTTTAAGGAAATTAAGGGTTAATTTTGTTTTTAAGGGAAATTTTTTGAATTTGTTTAAATTTCAATATTCAGATAAAATTTTTTTAAGGTAAAATGGTTAAATTTTTCGTAATGTAATTAATTTTTTAAATGTATGAATCTTGTAAAAGAATTAATAAAAGGTGTTTAAAGATTTTGAACTTTGGTAATGTAATTAAGCTGATTTTTTTTTTAAAGGAAATTAATGATTGATTTTGACGTGCAAAAGGGCAATAAAGATAGAACTTTGCCTATTTTTTAGAAAAAATATTGTTAGCCCCGTCTAATCCAGTCTCTTTTAAAGGCGATTAAAAAATTTTTGGAACTTGGTAATTCAATATAAAATGAAGTAACTGATTTGGGAATGGTTTTAAATCTACACTGCAGAACTTTTTACGATTCTATGGGTGAGGATTGAAGAGAGGGTTTTTAAAACCAAATTTCCCCTTGTTACTTCCTCATTTAAAGGAAATTTCTTTTAAGCAAATTTAAAGGGTTTTTTAACTTTGGCTAATTCAAATTCAAATGAAGTAACTGTTTTTTTAAGGCATTAAGGGTCAACTTTGTTTTAAGGAGATTGTTTGAATTTGCGTAATTAATATCGAAAAATTTTTTTTAAGGAAAATTAATGGTTGAACTTCGTAATGTAATTAATTTTTAAAAATAGATTTTTGTAAAAGAATTAAAAAAAAGGCGTTAAGCCGTTTGAACTTTGGCTAATGTATTCATGGATGTATGTTTTTAAGGTAATTAATGATAAAATTTGGTACTAACCGAAAAATATAGAATTTGCCTGTGTTTTAAAAAAAAATTTTTACTCCGCTTTACCAGTTTCTTTTAAAAGGGATTAAGTTTTTTTTGAACTTTGGCTAATTCAATATTAAATGAAGTAACGGTTTGGAAGGGTTTAAATCTAATTGCAGAAACTTTTATGATTCTACGGTGGGGATTTAAGGAGTTTTTTAAAACCAATCTCCTTGTTACATCTCTTTTAAAGGTAATTTCATTTAATGCTAATTAAAGGGTTATTTGAACTTTGGCTAATTCAATTTCAAAGAAGTAACTGTTTTTTTTAAGGCAATTAATGGTAAACTTTTTTTTTAAGGAAGTTTGTTTGAACTTTGCTTAATTCAATTTCAGATAAAATTTTTTAAGGTAATTAAGGGTTTTAACTTCGAATGAAATTTAATTTTTTTAAAATGTTGAATTTTGTAAAAAATTAATAAAAGGTGTTTAAAGATGTTTGCTTTGCAAATGTAATTAATGGACTGTATTTTTTTTAAAGGGAATTAATGTTTGAACTTTAGTGCTAACCAATAAATGATAGAACTTTGCCTTTGTTTTAGAAAAAATATTGTTAGCCCCGTCAAAACCAGTCTCTTTTAAAAGGTGTTAAGGCATAATAATTCACTTCTTTAAAAAGAAAATTTAAAAAAAATTGCACAATTGTTGGGTATTTCAAATATAAAACCGCTCTGATGTAAAAAAAAAAAAGTACTGGTTGTCGGATGAAGTAGAGGACTTGATATAGTTCTATGTTTAATCTGAAAAAAAAAAATTAGAACCATCACTAACTAAGCAATTTAGGCAATGAATTAATCACTTTTTTTTTATGGTTAACTTTGCTGTATAAGTAATAAATGACTGAATTTTGTTTTAGTTTGATATAGTTCTATTTTTTAATTTTGAAAAAAATATTAGTAATCCAGTCACAAAACTAAGAAACCCTTAATCCCAAAAATTCCAATTTAAATTTAAATTTTAAAAACGTTAATCTTGCAAAAAATTATGATGCTTATTGTAATTAATTTTTAAAGAGAATTTTAAAAAAGGGACATCCCAAATCTTTGCCCTGACTGAGGATGAAGTCCGCACCTTAAGCATCAGTATAAATGATAGGTTTAATATATTATCAAAGCGACATTTTTAGTCTTATAGATTTTTTTAAAAGGGTTTTGTATTATTAGCACCCGTCTTACTTACGCCAATTTGTAATGGTAGGGGATTGGGTAAATGGGGGACGTACAGTTTAACGTGGAATCCAAACCCAGCATTCACAAGATAATTTCAGAGGTGAAGGAAGGGTTTGGAAATCAGATAAATCTGTGCTGGGAGGTAAAATCTTGTAAAAGGTAATTTTAAATTCTTCAAAACCCCTACCGGAATAGGTATAAACCCCCCTCGGTGACGACGCGAGGATGGGATCGAGGCTCGAACTAGTGGGGTTGAACTGAGGGGAGGTTGGTTAAAACCCAATTTACTATCATTCACCGAGTCATGTTATTTCGACCGTCTCATCAAATTTTTTCAAACCCAAAATCGGGTACGCGAATGGTTTCTCTTATGCTAGGCCGAAGGGATCCTCGGTAATTACTTTTAAAATATCTTCTTACGACGAGTTTATCCTACACCGGTCTAAGGTGTGGGATTAAAATCCTGGTCCTTAGGATATCTCCATTTTACGGTTAACCTTCCCCGAATTCCCTTTAAAATCGCTAGATCAGGGATTGTAAAGGGGGGTTAAATTGCTTATTGTCGTCTACTTTCCCAGTTCCAGATTGTTTCGGGGTGTTTGGGATGAAATAAAGGACCTACAGAACCTGATTTCTGTCGGAGGTAAAAGATAAATTGTGCGGAGCGAGGATTGAACCCCTGACTACTAGGTAAATTGGGGTCACTGTCAAAGTATCATTTCTAAGCGTACTTAAAAAGAAATTTACGTTTTAAATTTTTGGGGATCAATAAAACCTCGGGTTTTAAAAATTTATGGCTTTTTCAAGTGCAGCTGCCATACCTGAAAACCACCTGTGCGAGCTTTTCGTTACATTAGCCTCGCGGCCCTTTCCCCTATCCCCTATATGCCTAGTCACCTGGCCCATCAACCCCTTTTGTTTGATGGAAAAAGAGGGGAACCCCCACCCTCACCCTTTTCTTCATCCGTGATAAGGCACGTAACGTGGTGAAAAAAATGTTTGACGGTAGGTAAGATAATTTAGTTTTTTTTTTTATTCATCAAAAAACACATTCCTGCTACGTTGTATTATCTAATATCCCTCATAAAAATACTCATGGACCCTAGACTACCAAAGATGGGTCTTCTGTCTCAATTGGATCTTCATGTCTCAATTAGTCTTCATGTCTCAACTGGATCTTCATTCCAAATGGGGCCCCTGTCTCAAAAGGGGTCTTCATGTTTCAATCTGGTCTCCCTGTATAAAAAGGATCTTCATGTTAAAATTTGGGGCTCCCTGTTCAATCTGGTCCGTACAAATGGATTACATGTGTCAATCTGGATTTATGTTCAATCTGGGGTCATGTCTCAATGGGGGTCTTTGTTTCAAACTGGGGTCCAGCATCAAACTGGGTCTCCCTTCTCAAACGGTTTCATGTCTCAAACTAGGTCTTCATTTCACTTGGGTCTTCATGTTTCAATCTGGGGTCCATTCTCAATCTTGGCCCATGTTTTTAAACTTGGTTCCATATCCAATCTGGATCTTAGTCTAATCTGGTCTCCTTCTCAATGGGGGGGCTTTATGTTTTTAATCTGGGTCTCCCTTTTCATCAACTGGATCTCAATTTGGGTCTTATGTCTCAAACTAGGTCTTCTGTTACTTGGGGCTTCATGTTTTAATCTGGGGGGCCCCGTTCAATCTGTCTCCTGTTTTAATCTTGGGGCTCATACTCAATCAGGGCTTCATGTCCCAATCTGGGGGCTCCATGTCTCAATTTGGGGCCTCTGTTTAAATAGCCTCTCCGTTCAATCTGGGTCTTTTATCTCACTCTGGGGCTCCATTTTTCAATAGGGGAGTTTAAAAGTTTTAATCTGGGGTTTCCTGTCTCAATCTGGATCTTCATGTTCAATTTGGATCCCCTGTTTAAATATGGGTCTCCAGTCTCAAACGGGTCTCATGTTCAAACTGGGACTTCATGTCTACTCTGGGTCTCCCTGTCTCAATCTTGGTCTCCATGTTTTTAATTGGTCTCCATGCCCAATCTGGGGCTCCCCTGTCTCAATCTGGTCTCCCTGTCTCAATGGTCTTCATGTCTCAATGGGAGTCTTCATGTCTCACTCTGGGTTTCAGTTTAAAACTGGGGCTTCATGTCTCAATTGGTCTTCATGTCTCAATCTTGGCTCCCTGTCTCAAACTGGGTCTCCTGTTCAATCAGAATTTCTGTCTCAATCGGTCTCTATTTCAATCTGGGGCTCCATGTACAAAGGTCTTCATGTCTAATCTGGTCTTTAAGGCGCTACTAGACTGCCCGGGCGTGGATCCGGGTGTACTGAAGGGGAATTTTTAAATTTTTTTTACGGAAAGCGGGTATTCTTTTTTAACCCCTAAAAAAGGGGTTTTAACACCCAAACTCCCATCCAGGCTTCAACAGCACCACAAACACGAAAACAATACTGCTTTTTGATTGGGCAAAAAATATTAGAGTGCTTGTCCCAATTGATCCTGACTTATACTATTATAGTGCTTGTCTTCAATTGGGCCCGACTTTTTCTTTTGAGTGCCCGTCTTCAATTGGCCAGACTTCTACTGTTAGAGTCTTGTCTCTAATCTGTTCCTACTTCATACTGTTAGAGTGCCCGTCTCTAAATTTATCCCACTTCTTTGTAAGAGTGCTTGTCTCCAATCTGATTCTACTTCATACTGTTGAGGCTTGCTCCCAAATGATCCTACTTATATTGTTAGAGTGCTTATCTTCAAACTGATTTACTTCATGCGTTAGAGTGCTTGTCTCCAATCTGTCCCCACTTTATATGTTAAGTGCTTATTTCAAACGATTTACTTATTGTTTTGGTGCTTTCTCCAAAACTTTCTACTTCATACTTTTAATAGTGTTGTCTCCCAAACTGTTCCACTTCATTGTGAGTGCTTGTCTCCAAACAGATTCTAATTCATAGTTAGAGTTTTTCTCCAATTATTCTATTTTTATACTGTTAGAGTGCTTGTCCCAAACTGATTTATTATACTGTTAGAGTGTTGTTCCAATCTGATTCCTTATAGGTTAGAGTGCTTTTCTCCAAACTGATTCTATTCATTGTTAAGTGCTTGTACCAATCTGATCCTACTTCTATTGTTGAGTGCTTATCTTTAACTGATTTAATTTTAGTGTTAGAGTGCTTGTCTCCATTTGGTCCCCACTTTATACTTTAGAGTGCTTGTCTCCAATCGTTCCCACTTTTATATTTTAAGAGTGCTTTTCTCCAATCGATTCTACTTCATACTGTTTAAAGGGTTTTTCTCCAATCTTGTCCAGACGTCATACGTTTGGTGCTTGTCTCCCAAACTGATTTAATTCATATGTTAAGGGGCTTTTCTCCAATCTGATCCTACTTATATTGTAAAGTGCTTACTTCAATCTGTTATACTTCATACTGTTAGAGTCTTTTTCTCCAATCTGATCCTACTTCATATTTTTTAGAGTGCTTTTTTCCATTGATCTACTTCTATTGTTAGAGTGCTTATCTTCAATTGATTCTAATTCATATGTTAATGCTTGTATCCAATCTGATCCCACTTCATTTGTAAGAGGTTGTATCCAAATTTATTTTTATTTATATTTTAAGATGCTTGTTCCAATCTGATTCTACTTTAATGTTGAGTGTTGTCTCCAATCTTTCCATTTTATTGAAGGGGTGCTTATCTTCAAACTGATTCAATTTATATGTTTGGTGCTTGTATCCAATCTGATTACTTATATTGTAAGGTGTTATCTAATGTTACTTCTACTGTTGAGGTTGTCTCCAATCCGATTACTTTATACTGTTAGATGCTTGTCCCAATCTTTTCCACTTTATATTTTTAGAGTGTTATCTCCAATCTGATTTAAATTAACGTTAGAGTGCTTTCTTCAACTGATTTACTTATTTGTTAGAGTGCTTATCTTTAAATTTGGGCAAGATTCATTGTTGAGTGCTTGTCTTTAATCCGGTCAAATTCTATTTTAGGGGCTTTTCTTCAATCTGATTTACTTCATATGTTGAGTGCTTGCCCAAACTGACCCGACTTCTACTTTTTAGTGTTGTTCTCGTTCCTCTTTTCGTTAGAGTGTTTGTCTCCAATCTTCCCAATTTTATATTTTTTGGGGCTTTCTTCAATCGATCCTACTTCTTTGTTAAGTGCTTGTCTCCAATCTGATTTTTACTTCATACTGTTAGAGTGTTTTATCCAATCTGACCTACTTTATATTGTTAGAGTGCTTATCTTCAATCGATTCTCTTAAGTTAGAGTGCTTGTCTCCAAACTGGTAGATTCATACTGTTAAGGGGTTGTTCCCAATTGTTCCACTTTTATTGTAAGAGGCTTGTCCCCAAACTGTTCTATTCATACTCTTAGAGTGTTATTCAATCTGATTCTACTTATACTGTTAGAGTGGGTTGTCTCCAATCTTTCTACTTCTATTGTTAAGAATTACTTTTTTTTAAAGAGGATGAAAAGGGATTGGTTAAATACATCTCTTAACTCCCACCTAGTAGAACGTAAAAATTTTGCATGTGTAATTTAAACCATTCCAAATCAGTTACTTCATTTTAATATTTAATTACCAATAGGGTGTAAGGTTGGGCTGGATAAAAACTCAAGATGGGTTTGGGTTTAATGAGTTTGGGTGGATTTGAATATTCAAAAAAAGGTAAAATGTAATGAGGTGGAGGATAGAACTAGCTCAAGTAAGCTGGGTAAAAAAGTGGGCGGATAAAGTCCTCAAAATAGAATAGGGGTAACATTACATTTAACCCGAAACAAAATTAGACTATTCCGTAATTCTGTTGATAAGTAACTTTTATTTATGTCATTTTTAAAAAATAATCTCGAGCAAATTTGGGAAATTGGGTTTTTAAAAAAAAATATTCACATTTTAAACCCGAAAACAAAGCAAAAGTTTTGATTGGGTTAAATACGGTATCCTAGAAGAGGGGTTGAAAAGATAAAGCTTTATGTATCAAAGTAAATATTCCCAATCTTTACGCTCAGACCCTCAGGTTTTAAAAGAATAACTTGTCTATGCGGACCTAGTGTCGTCACACCGATAACACTAACCCTTGGGGGGTGAACCCCCATTTGTGGGGGGTAGAGTGGATATTTAATTCAAAAATCAAGACCCGATCAATGTAATATTAAGATTATAGTATTTAAACCTTTAATTCCCATCTTTGTCTGAGGGATTGAAGTCGACCATCAGGGTTTGGGAAACATCTTGCCAACCGAAGTCCCTACAGCAATTTTAAAAGGGGATTTTTGAAAAACTGGTCGACTGAACTTTTTTAAAAAAACCCAAGGTGGCGAACAACCCCGGGCCTTCCTACTCAAGATAAAAGGTAACCATCACGGGCGGTTTCTACGCAAGGAACTTAGAAAGACTTTGATTCCCCACGTCTCCTGTTTTAGAAATAGCAACTTGGAAAATGAGCGTACGTCAAAAGGTTAGGGGTTTGACTGACACACAATTTGTGGATCGATGCGAAAGGAAAAGAGAGGGGTGAGAGGGTATGTCCCCCTCCATCCCCAGCATAAAAGCGACCGGGAGGTAGGGAGAGCATCTCTTCGAATGTTTGACGGTTGGGTTTCGTTGGAGGACATGGTGAAATTTAGATTCAGACAAAACTTTGGAAAAATACTCGCGAGAGTCGAGAAGGTTACCAGCGAGGTTGGACTTTTTTTTTTTGCATGGCTCGGGTGCCATAAACCGGGAAAGTACGAGGGAGTCATCCCCGGGGAACTTTTCAACATCAGGCCGTTAAAGCTGAAGGAAGGGGACGACACAAATTCTCAGCGAAGGGCGCCCCCCCTGCTCGCGAAGACGCTTTGTGGGATCGAGCGGATCGGTCGAGCGGGGAGGAACTCGCCGCGTCAAAAACATCTCGAACTCGAAAAGTTTGGGCCTACAACGTTCGTCACTGGGAAGGGAAGAGGAGATATGAGCCGGGGGGACGGCCGAACATCGTGACCTGGGGCTATGTGGGAAAGTGCGTCTTCGGGCAAAAAATTTTGGGGCAGATACAAAGCGTTTAACGCGTCGCAGCGCGGACTGATCTATTAGGCGACGACAAAAACAAACTTTTCAAGTGGTGAAAGATTAGATGTGTATGTTGAAAAAGACTAAGACTTTTAGGAAGAGAATTTTGTACGAATTAATTTATTATGTATCAAGTAATATTAAGAAATACTAGGTTAAAAAAAAATGTTCTATTTATTTAGGGTGAAAAAACTTGTCATATCCTTTCCTCAGGGTTCGAGGCCCAAAGCTACCTCCTCTTTTTGGGGAAAAAATAATATTGTCATTCCCTTTTTTCCAATCTTTGCTAGGATGACATCGGGTTTGAGGAGTAAGGGTTTTGAGGGCCAAAGCTCACCCCTCAGAGGAATTTTGTACTGATAATCTTGTCATTCCTTAATTCCAAACTTTGCTAGGGCTGACCTCAAGGTTTGAGGGAGTAAGGGTTTGAGGTCCATAAGTGCTCTACTACATCACGATGATGAAGAGAGAGGGAGAGAAAACCCTGTTCCCCGTATGCTAGTCCCCCCCGACCCCCCTCTCACCATCCCGAGTCTGGGCTTCAACACCCCCCCCCCCTCGGGCAGCTCCCAGTCGTGCCCTTTCTGTCCCACCTCCCACCCCCCCTCATGCAAATGAGTGTCGCCGTAAAATTTTGTCCCCACTCCCCCTGCCCCCAGCTGCTCCATCCCCCTCCATCCCTCAGCCCCATCATGTGTACAACCCTTCCTATCACCCCACCCCCCTCCTAAACCCATCCTGTCATTCTCAGAATCCATTAAAATGGTGATTAATGGGTGTCCCATTTATACACAAACTGACTTACTCCCTACCTACTGTATATTATTACGTATTATAAAATAATGTCAATAATAATGTCATTTTTTAATATAATCTACTATTATACTAAGATTTGGGGAGGTGGGGTCTTTTTTTTCTTGCGGGGACCCCATGGGCCCTTTACTGCATAGTTACACACCTTTGTACATGTTACAAGCTAATGTTGGTAAAGTAGTTTTACAATGGGAATTTTTAGTGCATCTCTAAGTTTATATTAAATAATAATAAATAAATTCTTTTCCCTGGCTAAATGTAATAAAGAATGAAAAGTAGAAATCACACTTTTTATTTATATTTTATACGTATATATGTACCTCCCCCCCCCCCCCCACACCATACTTTTAAGGGCTCTAACAAATTTAAAGGGGGGGTCCAGACCTATGACCCCCAATTTACTTTCCATGAATAAATGTTTAAAAATTAAACCTTGTATCCCAAATTGTAAGATATTTATTACATTTTTCTTCTTCTTCTTCTTAATTTTTTTTATTTGAATTTGGATATTTTCATCATAAGTAATTACTTTGCTGACGTATGGATTTTGTAATAAAATTAAGTAACATTTGACTCTGACGCTTTCCTCCCCCTCTTAGCTTGTTTTAAGTAGACGTGAGGAAATGATCTACATTCTACGGAGTGTCTGTCGATAGTTTTATATCCCGTGTTATCATTGAGGGTGAAATGGGAAGGGGGAAGGTTGATAGGTGAGGTGTTACCACCCATTTCTCCTCCACTCCACTCCTTCCCCCCTCCCCTCGAAATATGCCTTCCTCTAATTTGTTTAACTCCCCTCTTAATTTTACTCGTGTTTGAAACTGAAAGATGGTTTGCATCAAACTTCAAATAGATTCTGCGTATAACCCGAACGGGTAGTAAGACGCGGCGCTAATAATAATAATAATAAAAAAATAGATTCTATAACAATCTATTATTATTTCTAAATGGGTTAATGGACACCCCAAATAGCTTTTAGTGGTATTACATTTTCAAATTTTTCCATTTGCTTGGAGTCAATCCCCTAAAAACTCCTCAAAAAGATATTTTTTTACAAATCACCTCGCCCGACATTAAATAAAATTTCGCCAAACACTCTTGGTAGTCATCACAATAGTATTTTTTTTCATGACAAATTTCTACCCTTTTGAATTTTTCACATACATTAACTACCCTAATGAACTAGGAATGGGAAAGATGGCATTTTAGATTGAATGTACCCAATTTGCGTAGATTGAGAGTGGGGAACTATTTTAGCGAAAAATAACCTTGTTACACCCGACTGGGATTTGAACTTCAAACTTCCACCACCAGCAATCCAGTCTAATAGTGTGTGCTACCCACCGTGTTTAATTGACATTCGAAGACGGGATCACGGTTCAATTCGGTCGGGTGCACTCAGGTGGTTTTTCCCTAAATATTTTCCGCTCTTAGGCCACGAAATACGGATGCACCTCCTCTTAATTTAACCTTCCTGATGCCTAACGCATTAAAGTAATTATTTATAAGCGTATAGCCCGAACGGGTAGTAAGACAAGCTGCTAAAACTAATTAAATAAAAATTTCGTGTTTGGAACATTTAAGAAAAAAAAACTTGGAACACTCTATTGGGAATTGAACCCGATCTCGTCACCAGAAATCCACTCTATTACGAGAAATTCGAATGAAAAATGTTTTCTTCCATTAGGTAAAAATATAAGAAACCCAGACTACTGATTATTTGAGTTCAACCTAAAAATAAAGCAGCAGATTTCTGAAAAGTAAGCGAGTGGTCTTTGATCAATGCCGCACTCCAGCCTTTCCCTTCCAAGAAACTTGAGCCATGTAAACAACAGATTAGCTTGCTCCCCTTCACTCTTTCAGACCAAACTTGACAGATATGACAACACCGAACTCTAGCTCGGTGTCTGTTAACAGTCCAAAGTTCAATATATGGAGTTTCTTGGGAGTTGCGCTGATAGCGCTTCTCAAGTTTTAGTGTAGTCCTTCCACTTAAATGTTTACTACGTAACACGCACTGAAGGTGGAGTTACCCTCTATCAATTATGTAAACCCAAATTCTAGCCCGGGTGCCAACACTAAAAGCTTGTTTTTGGGTATGATTTTTTTCTTTCTGTTACTGGTTTATTTTCATGTCTACTTTAAGTTTCCCAGTTGATGCCACTCTGTAAAGCCCGAAACACACGCACTAGCTGTACTTGAAACCCAGTGTGCTAGCTAGCACTAGTTAGCACGTCATCATCTAGCGTCGTGTGAATCAGAAAAAGCTATTTTCGTGTGGTTTCGACACTTGTCTGTGTAATTCAAACCAATCAATGCGCGCTGAGACTGTTGTGTAGAGAAATGGTTTTAATGACACCAACATGGTCATCATCGGATGTGATTTTTGTTGTTGGCGAACATTATTCTAAACATCCTTGTTATATATACCAAAAATGCCACAATATGACAAATATTTAATATATAAAATTTAATTAAAACCTGTCATCTAAAACGACAAACTGTGTTCTAGACCCAATTTTAATCTAAATAAACTTGATAGCATGCCAACCTTGGGTGGGTTTTATTTTTAGAATATAAAGTGTGCGTAGCCTAATAAAAAAACGTTTGTGTATAAAGGATACTGTACTTGGACACCCATTGGGCTTAGGGGCCCCTGACCAAAATTGTAATAAATGAATTACAATTTAAGGGAGATATTAAACGTTTGTGTCACCCGGAATGTATATTACCTAACCTCCGAATGTATCATATTTTGCATCACTGCGACCCTTATTTCGTCTTTCCCAACCAGTCCCGTGTCCATAATCTTTTTCTACGCTCCCTCTCTAATTTTCAATATATTTATTTAGTAATTAATGCAATTAATCTCTGGGCGTTCAATAAAAATTTGCACTGAACCTAGTACCAAACTAGCAGCGTGTGAATACTCTAGTCCCGTTTCTTTTATTACTAGTAGTATACAGATATCTAGGCGCTAGCTAGTACACTGGATTTCAAGTACGAGCTAGTGTCGTGTGATACGGACTTAACCCTTGAGCAATTTAAGTAATTCAAGATGGAGTACAATATGGCTGCCCCAGAACTAGAATTTGTTTTTGGAAGTTATGTTAACGTGTGGGCAATCATTTTCTAATGTTTTTGGGTCAAGGAGTAAAATAAAGCTACCTTTTACATAAAATGAACAGGGAAGGTATTACGTAGATATAATAGATACAATTATGTTTTGTTTTTTCTGTTTTAAAGGGTTTAACAAATACAGTACGTAATGAAGATATGGTCAAATATATTTTAATTGAAAAGCTCAAATTAATAACTCTACTGAAAGGGGTGCTTTTTTAAGTGTGAAAAAAGAGACAAGACGTAACAGTATGAGCAAAAAGAATCGAATACATAAATAGCTGCAAGTAAACAGCGAGGAAATAACATTTCTGTGTCTTTGAACCCACGTTTTAGAGCCGAACCTAATTGGATGTTTACATTGCCACCGATCATGTGTCTCAACCCATACATCAAAAACTCAAAAAAATCTAGTTCTTAAAAAATCGCGCCTCAATAACGAGGACAATGTGCAACAAGCTAAACGACTGTTACGACGGGAAGAGATTATTTTTTTTTGACGAGACTTTTTATTTTGTGGAGAAAAAGGATCCCCCCGTGAACCAAAACATTATTCGATACAATCTTTTTTTTTATAGTGAGAAAAAAATTAAAATGTAATTCTATTGTATGCAAAAAAGGGGGGACAAGGGGTGAAGAGGAAAAAATTAAAGGATTTTAGGAGCCAAAAGTGTGTATGTCATCCCGCAGGGTAGGTAAAAATGAAATGGCATAAATTTTTACTAGAAACCGTAATATTGTGCAGCAAAATAAGGATCAGGTCGTATTAAGGAGAAAATGCTGCTTTCAAAGAAGTTATAAAAGAAATTATGAAAGCAGTAGCCAAACCTGTAACAGTGTTTTATCGACACTCTTTCTATTTATTTTTGGGGGGAAATATCTATCACGAAGGTATTTTTGCAAAAAAAAATGCAAGAACATTTCGGAAAAGAAGTTTTTTGCTGTATCCCTTTGGATCGGTTTAATTTTGTTCAGAAAATATTGCACCATGAACTTTTCAGTACAGAAAACGATGAAGAAACACGTCGAGCAGTAATCCCTTGCATTATTATCGAAGGAAAAAGCCAGTATCGACGGGGGACAGACCCAAAAACCCCATTTTAAAAATAACGTCCCACTCTTAAAGCGGGGTAGAAAAAAAAATGGGGGTGTGTACTTATGTACGCGCGTGAGAAGTTTATTTTTTGGTTGGCATCTTTAAAAAAATGTTTTTAATTGCATGAAAATAATTAATTACAAAAAAAAAAAATCCCAATAATAAATTTTTAAAATTTTAATTTTAAGATATTTAGTATTAATTTTTAAAGTAAAAATTTTTTTAATTTTATCAATAAAAACATACGGTAGTTAACCTCAATTATATTGGAGACTTAAAAAAGTCTAAAAGCAAATTTTTTTCATAATATTTACGAATAGTAAAAAATATTAATAAAAATATTCAATTTAAATCACTATGTTTAAAATTTTTAGCACATTATAATTCGCATTGTATGAAACTAAAAAACGTTTGTAAATGTAGAAACTAAAAACATGTGGATAAAAAATTATATTATATGAAAACAGTGATCAGGGCGACGAGCATCAAAATGCGCGAAAACAGAGGTTCTTTTCTATTTGTTGTGTTTTTTTTTTTCTGACTTAATGAGCGGTTTGCTTAAACCCTGTACTTTTTTGTTACTGATGCGCCGCATCTTAAATTTCCTTCATAATTTTTTTATAACCGGGCCCAAAGAAGTATAAAATTAAAAAAAATTTTAGATTTTGAAAGAACTTAAAATACCTGAAGGCAATAATAACAATTGATAGTTTCAAATTGTTAAAAAATGCCCCTTTTCAACTCAAGTTACCTTCCAAAATCACTGAAGAACTCAGTAAAGTTCCCCAGTGCACAGCAAATTCGCCAGTGCACAGCAAGTTGCCGGGCACCAGCCAAGTTCACCAGTGCCCCAGCAAAGTTACCAGTGCCCAGCCAAGTTCGCCAGGCACCAGTAAAATTTCGCCGTGCACACCCAAAGTTCCCAGTGCACCAGCCAAGTTCCCCAGGACCGCCAAGTTCCCGTGAACAGCCAATTTCCCGGGAAACCACCCAAATTTCACAGTAAACCAGCCAATTTCCCAGTAAAACCAGCCAATTTTATAGTTAACCGGTTCATGAGATACAGGATTTAAAAATAGTTATTTTGAGCTGATTGACTAAAGGGACTGATAATTTGAAGAATCCTGATCATAAAACATAAAAAGAAATTACAGTCAACTAACATAAAACCCTTTGACTTTGGCTTGGAGTTAGAAAAAAAGATTTAAAAGTTTTTATTAGATAGCTTCATGTAAAAAAGGGAAAAACTGTCACGCCTGAGCGGAAATATAAACAAGGAAAACAATGCATATTAAATGTTGGGTGGAAAGAGAAATTTTTTCGGTGTAAAAGTCCCCATTGAAATTCTGGAATGACGATGGACCGCGAAAAACCAAAAGGACCGCCCAAAAAATTTTTTGGATGTTTAAATCATTCATCCCCCTTTTTTTTTATGTAAAAGTTGAAATTTAAAATTTCTTCATTTTTTTTTTTTTAACTAATCAAAATTTTTAGTTTAAAGTTTATTCTTTGTAAAAATCAAACCATTTAACTATTAGCATTAAAATGTGGTTGTGCAACCCCAAAAAACTGATTAAAAGGTTGTGGGGTGTAGAATTTTTAAGCCCAGTGAATTAAAAAATGAATAAGTCGTCCAAAAAGGGAACAGAAATACTTAGATATATTTTTTCTATATTTGTTTTTTCCCGAACCCCTCAAATTGAGTAAAACCCAAAAAACTACCAATTTAAAACAATTTCAAAAGTTTAGGCTATATTAATAACTAAAATAACTCGGCTTTATTAAACTTGTAGTGCTTTTGGTTAGTTGGAATTTTTATTTGTACCCTTTTTTTTTGATATAGAATGGATTTGGTTTTAAAATCCTTTGGAACTTAAACTATTATTTGCGGTCAACATTGATAACATTTTTCAATTTTTTTGTTTTTATTATAGTTATTGAATATATATAGGGTTTCTGCAGTAAACTGCTTGATTATGAATATATTAAAAAAAATTTTAGTAGCTTTAGTAACTACCAAATTAGGTCTATATTATTATTTATTTCAGGGGTTGTTATTGGCATTTGTGAAGATTTGTCTTTCATGGGCCAAAAAAATAAATTATAAAAGTACATTTGTCATTTATATCGTAGGGGGTTGTATGTTTGTACATGTACAATAAGATCGGGGCATGGGTTTTTACATAAAAAATAGGTCTATTATTTAATGGGAACGTAGTAATATAAAACTAAAACCCAAAAGTAGTTATTCCCAGCCCAGATTTGTTGGCATTTTGAAAAATAAGTTATAAACTAGTTTGGTGGATTAGGAATAGTTTATATTTTAAATATAAATATAATGATTTAGTATAAGCCAACACATTTTCGGGTTTTTTTGTGTTGGATGAAGATTAAAACACTTTAAAACATAAAGTGAAACCCAAAAATTTTCTCCCTTAAAATTTTATTTTACTAATTTTTGAATTTCCTTTTAAATTTCAGTTAATTTGGTTACATGGCTTGCTTTAAATTTAAGTTTAATCCCCTTTTTAATGGAAAAATGTTAATTTTGATTTTAATACGGTATATATTTAAAAAATATTTTCAATTTACTAAAAAGTGGAATTTATTAATTGTGTAAGTACAAAAAAACAACACGTTATCTTGTTCAAAAATAGAGAGAGAGAGCAAAAAAAAGAGGGTTTTGCCCCTTGGGCCCTAGGCTGGTTACTAGTGCTGATTGCTGATGGCTGGTGAAGGTGGTTTGAAGCAAAAACAAGCAGCGGTTGGTCGTGGGTCACACTTCCTTCCCCAAGCGACTGCTGCTAGGGTGTTCGTCAGTTTGGGGCTTTTTTATGGGAAAATGTCGTCCTTGGTCCACGGCGTGAAAATTTGTGGTTTTTGAGGATAAGGGTTGAGGGAACTTTGTGCAAAGCTGCAACACAAGGGAGGGGCTGGGGGGTTTGACCCTGGTGGACGAAGGGGGCGTTGGGGGATTAGAAGACTTTTAGAAGAACTTAAAGAAAAGGACCCAGCATCTTTAAAGGGAAAGTTTTAAGATTGTTGTACCCCAAATTTGAAAAGGTTTTGAAATTGTTACACCCCTTATACGAAAACAAGATACTAAGCCGAAGACAATTCGTTGCAAAATTAAACTGGATTGATTAAAGGTCCCTTGCAACGGGGGGACGTTTCAAATCCTAGCGTATTTTTTCAGAGTTCCAACAATTCTTTTCAGGTTTTCTGATGTGTGGTCTATCTACGAAGTTTTTAAAACCATTCATTAAGGGGTAAGATATATTTAAATAAAGTTACAAATACAACAGTGGTTTATTATTTTGTTTCTTAATATTGGCTGAGTTCTTTTTTAAAAATTTTAGTGAAATTAAAAAATTTTTAAGAAGTGTGAAAAAACATCAAACTATTATATTACTTTCCTTGGGTTTTTTCAAATGGAAAAATAGTGCCTGCGGTAGAACATCGAGCCTGGGTAATTTTATTCTTCATGAGGTAAGTTTCAATGTTGTGGGATTGCTGGAGTGGGGTCACTGCCCTTGAATAGACGGTGACAAAGCTTTTGGATGTTTAGCTATTAAAAAGGATTCTTTTAAAGTTATCAGATTTTAAAATCTTTTTTGTAAATAAATAATTTTCTTAACGGCCTCGGATTTGGGGTAGTATATGTTTTAAAAATTTTCATACTGACTCATTGTCCCGGTAGTTTTTTTTGCTACATCTTGTAATTTTTAAAAAGCTATTAATCCTAGTGGATTTTTTTTACTGATCCTGATTAAAAGCTTTTAAGGGAAGATTGAGGGGTGCTTTTTTTTTTTATAGCAGCGTTTTCCTTAAGTGAAATGGCTTTTTTAAGGGAAAGCAATGATAGCTTATTTAACTTAAACTCGACTGTACGTATGTTTTGGATTATTTGCAAAGGTTTCATGTTTTTTTTTTAGGATAGTGGTTTTGTCTTCGTTTCTGTTTCTCCTTTTCCCTCTATTTCCTTTTTTGGTTTGAGAACCATAATGAAAACCCTGGAAAAAAAAACACTATAAAGTAGATATGTCGTGCAATAGGCTTTACAGAGGGACAAAGGGGCTCAGAGGCCCTGGGGAAAAAAATAAAAACAACATTATAAATTTGGGACGTTTTGTCTGATTTGTTTTTTACCTAAAATTTTCTTTGACGATCCAGTTTTTCCTATATGTTTCACCCTTCGTTTTTAAAAAAATTACTTTTTTTTTAGATTCAATTTTTAATATATTGTGTGTATATTTTTGGGTACCTATTACAACTTTTAAGGGGGAAAAGAGTAAAATATTTTTGAGTTAAAATAGAAACTTTCTAAATACTATGGTGCCCCGGATGGAAAACACACGGATTAACGCCCCCCCAAAAATCATTCATTTTTTTAAAACTACAAGGGGACATTTAGTTATTGTATTATTTGAATGGTAGATGGAGACTATTGCTTCCCTACATTGCGTTGGAAGTGATGGCAGGTCTAATGGGCCCTGCTACTAAACAAATTTAATTTAAAGTAGCACTGGAGAAAAACCCTTTTTAACTGTAAAGGAGGGATTTGTTGGTATGCTTTGCTCCACGTATATCTGTTGAAATCGTATTCGCCCCGAGGGCTTAACTAGAAAAGGAATTTATAACTAAGAGTGTCAGGAAGGTGTGTTGCAGAGAAGCGTTTTGGTTTTTTGCTAATCGGTTTCCCATTTTCGCAGACCCTAACTTCACGTTTAACCCTAGAAATTGCGGTAAAATCAGCTTGCGCCATTCACAACTTGCTAGAATTGACACCTTCGAGGACTACTTTCCTCCTGAAACGTGGGTATGGAGGATTTAAGTACAGAAGTGATTTCCCCGGGTGCATGGCGAGAAATGCCAAAGTTTTATATCTCGGTAAACCCGGGTATATTTGTCAAATAACTCAATGGGTGAATAAGAACTTGCAATTGTAACACAACAGCTTTGACCGTTTGCGTACCATAGCAATTAAGTCTGCCAAGCATGTGAAAACCGCGATGACGACGACGATAACGTGAACTTTTATTGTAACGAGTTCAAGTTGACGTTTATCAAATGGGTAAAACATCACCCCCACCCGGATGATCTGCGACACAAACCCCAACACCAAGCCCGAGCTCTGACCCCCCACCTTCCAACTGGCAAACTGACTGAGCGGGACCTCCAACCGACTGTCTGTCGGGGTCGATCCCGACGGGGGGGAAAAAAACCAAAATTTCCCACGAAGCAGACAAAGTGATACTTCCCCCGCTAGGACGTTTGGACTATTTAGTTGTGTTTCTATTTTGTTCCATCGATTCTCCCCTGCTTCCTTCCCCCGTCTCTCTGGGGGAAAAATTTTTTGTTATATATGTGGAACGGGGATCTGTATAGTCACTTTTTTTATACCGGCTGAGTTGGGATGGGCCCGGTGGCTAGGAGCCGTGATTCTTTATTATCTAAATTTAAATTCGATTAGGGGAGACTCATAAGGGGAAAAAGCGGCATACGAGAACACCCCTTTTAATCTTGATTTTTAGGATCTGAATGACAGGATGGGTATGTTTATGTGGGATGGGGGGGGTGGGGTGATGGAGAGAGAGGGGTTTGTTTTCCCTGGGGGAAGATTTAAAAAATTTTTTTTGGTGCGGGGTTCTGTGACTCATTAGATAATAAGGGTTGTAGAGAGGTTGGAAAGATATGTTGATGTGGGTAGGTTGGTGAATGGGGACTTGGGTGCGGGTGGGGGGGGAGGGGGGCAAAATTTTTTTTTTTGAGATAGAGGACCCGGAGGGGGGGGTGGGGGGGTGGGCCAGGGACCGCGGGGATGTGGGGGGTGTTAAAGCCTGAAATATTTTTTTTCCTGCAAAGCGGGTTCATTTCCCTAAGGGTTATCTCTCGCCCCGACCGGGATGGCTGAGGGGGGTCGGGGGGACTATAAATTTATCCTGCAATGGGGGTTCACTTCCTCAAATTAAAACCTTCCAATTCCTCGTGGGGGGACAGCTTAGGGGCCCTCGAACCCTGTGGTAAAGATTGGGATTAAAGGATATGAAATTTATTATTCACCTTAAAAAAAATAGTACAGTTTTTTTTTAAAAAATTTTACCCTGCAAATGCGGGTTATTCCCAAGGGTTTCTCTGCACCAGACTGGGGATGGTGAGGGGGTGGGGGGAGCTATAAATTTATTGCAAAGCGGGTTCATTCCCTCTAAAAAACCCCCCCAAATTTCTACGGGGAGGACGCTTATGGCCCTCAAACCGAGGGTCAAGGATATGCAAGTATTATTACCTCAAAATAATAGTACATTTTTTTTTAAACCTGTATTTTTAAATATTACATTGATACATTATATATTCGTACAAAATTCTTCCAAAAGTCTTAGTCTTTTAACATAAAATTTAGTTTTGTCTTTCACCACTTGAAAAGTTTTATTTGTCGTGCCTGATAGTCGTCCGCGTGGACGCTTTTTAAACCGATTTTCGTATCTCGCCCCAAAAGTTTTTGCCGGAAGACGCACTTTGCCCACATAGTCCAGCTACGATTTCGGTCGCCCCCCGGCTCGTGATCTCTTCGTCTCCTTCAGGTGACAAAAGTTTGTGGCCCCCGTACTTTTCGGTTCAGAGATGTTTTTGACGCGGTCGGTTCCTCCGCTCGTCCGATCCAGCTCGATGCCAAAGGTCTTCATCGAGCAGGGGAGCGTCTTCGTGAGAATTTGTGGTCGCCCCCTTCCTTCAGTTTTTAGAGGACATGATGTTGAACAGTTCTGACGGACTGATCCCTCGTACTTTCCCCGGATTAGGGCACCCGGCCAGGACCAAAGAGTCGCAACACTCGCTTAACCTTCTGGGTTTCGCGATGTAGTATTCCAAGCTGTGTCTGAGATCTTAATTTCATCATGTCCCCCCAGACGATAACCCAACGTCAAAACATTTCGTGAGAGGGGTTTCCCTACCTCCTTTTGCTTTTTTTGTCGGGATGGAGGGGGGGGACATCCCTCTCACCCCCCTCTATATCCTTGCATCGATCCACAAATTTGGGTCGAATAAAACCCTAACCTTTTGACGACGCTCTATTTCCAGATCGTCTACTATCTTTCCACGAGGTAGACTCAGGAAACAAAGTTTTCTAATTTCCCTTAGCGTAAAAAACCCCCCCGTGAGGGTTCCCTTTTCATATTTCGAGTAAGAAGGTCCTGGGATTAGTTCGACCCCTTGCGTTTTTTAAAAACAGTTCGTCGACCAGTTTGGGGTATAACCTTTTCAAAACATCCTTATACTTGCTGATCGGGTTTTCGCCTTTTTTAAAATTTCGTTCGGTGTGGAATCTGAGCTCTTAAAACGTTTATAGACTGTATGTAAAGTCTATCGTCCTTGAGTTATAGGTTCATCTTTTGGTGGTGTCATTTACGGTTGTTTCGTCCAGTAAGGAGTGATATTCACCCATGTCGATCCTTTGCCGTGAAACCTCCCCCACATCATGTTTTGAGAGTGGTTAAAAATCGTTAAACGACCTAGCCTTGACGTTGTGTATGTAGAAAATGTTTGATCTCTTTTCCTCATGAGGTTTGAATTCTGCGTTGTAAAACTTGCCCTTACCCGTTTGGGGGGACGTACACGAGGAAAACCCTACATTGGGGAGGGAGCCATTGCGACGCTGACGTTCTTACCCGTTTGTTTGCGGGTGCGGCCAACCCCTTTTTGGAATACACGTCAGAGGTGAGAGGTACTTGAACCCCTTATTGAACGGAGTAGGGTATCATCTCTACTCGGCCTAAGGAGTCTTTCAAGCCTGTAGCTAAGTGTCTTCGGGGGAATGTCGTTTGCCGGACGATAAAGTTCGCGCGCAATCCCCCATTGACCCCGGACAGTTATGATAAAATATCGAAGGTTGAATGTCTTTATACGATGATTCCGCTCCGTAATTCCTCGATGATAGAAACATTCGTTATGGTAAGCGGAATGTCCGGCCGGTAGATGCGTGCAGAATCGAAATCGTCGACCAATTCTTGGGATCGTCCCAATAGGTATAATGACGCCTTTCCCCGTCCCCATTTTGTATAACCTTACCTCGGCTCCTCTTAAAAACATGGGTTTTGATGTTAACAAAATTACTTTGATCCCCCCGCATCTTGTACGAGTGTACGGTTCGTTTCTAAACCCGATGCGCGTTCGTTTTTCGGATAGACTTGTATATTTGATCATCCTTAGTATTGCGCAGGTCTCTTTAAGAGTAATTCTAATAGACCTCGAGTATACGGTCCGTCTTTTTGTTAGAAGTATTGTTCGTCTTTCCCCGCAAACACGATAGGCGTATCTCCGAGCTTGGTAGATCCCCTTCAGGACGTACCCCATATGTTTTATAAAAAGTGCGTGAAAAGAAAAAAGATAAGTATCCAAAAAAGGGTTGCTCTGGTCTCTCGGGCGGGGCTTGGGGTTGGGGTTTCGGCGAGCCCCTTCACCTTTGTTTAGGGGTTTCCCGTGGGTTGAAGTTTCATTCGCTACGTGCTCCAAACTCTTTGCCTGGCATCGCGTAGTTGCTTTCTTTCTTTTAAATTTTCTTACTCGCTTTTATGATATCCTCGGCCCTTTGTCGACATGATGTAAGGTGGATGTCTCTTACGACAAAAAGGGAAACGGTTCATTATATCAAAGTAAGTAAAACCTAATTCGAGTGTAAAATTGAGGCGTGTGTCGACCCGGTTTCTATCATGAAAGATATAGGTCATCTTTAAACCCCCTCGAAAGGAGGGTGTCGAAAATTTTAGTTCAACAAGAAATTATCTTTAAAGTTCATGCCATCGTTAAAAACGTTTGCCCGTCTTGAATTATAACCGCGTTCCCCTGTTAGAGTCAATTCGAAATGTCTCCATCCTTCTTCAGAGGTTTCGAATCCAAGTAGTGTAGATAAAATGCGTTTAACCGTAGGTCTACAAAAGTTTAGACGCAGGTTGAAGGTAATGAGGGATACCTATGTTTCGCAAAACTAACCGTCTGCATCGAAAAGTTGTTGTACCCGGTCCCCTTAAGGTTTACCCCTCCAGCTATAAAATGTTGTAAATGGCTCGTTTTTTCTGAAAAGTTTCCTTAGACTTAGCAGTTAAACCCAAAAACGTCAAGCGTTGTTTTATTTTCTTTGAGCGATTCATGTGATGCGACAGTTTCCGCACCCCCTCCACCCCTTGACGAGTACTCTTCTCAAAGTTGACTTTATTTCATTCGATTGTTCCCCAAATCCTCAATCAGCGATTCCATCTGTCCTTTGATGATCCTGGCAGTGTTGAGAGGACTTCTGCTCGTTACTATGTTCGCATCCCCTATTGGTAAGATTGTTACGACACCCTTAGATGTGAGGGCGTCGACGTTGCGATCCTTTTCATCTAGGTCGTAACCCCTTGAGAGTTTGGGTTTAATTTCCTCTGTCGATGAGAGTCTTATTTGTAGAGTTTTGACCAAATTTTAGATATGGATGACTTGTGCTTATCGCTACTAAAAGCGCGTTACCTCATTCGTAAAGAAAAAAGGTATCAAACCCCTTTGCGATTCCCCCTTTTTATCGTTCATGATTTTGTCAACACGAAAAAAACGTACTTGTTTTCTTTCCAAAAAGGAGCACCCTCCTTAAATTTTTGGAACTACCCGGTTCACGTGATCTTTGTAGACATGTTCAGGTTCGTATGCCCATCCTGATGGTGAGAAGATTAGCGTTATCTCTCAACATCTTTTTTCGGGATGGCGGTAGTCTGACAGAGATAGAAAAAGTTAAGGCCTTATCCCTACCCATACTGAAATAAGCCTGTATATTAAACTGTTTATCGCAAGCGACGTCGTCAATTATGATACAGAGTGGGTTCAGCCTCGGGGAGGGATTTTTCGCGTTGCGGAATAAGGGAAATAGCCCATCCCTTCAACGAGTGAGGGCCTTCGTAAACGTTGATATTAGGCTGGTATAAGATTTTGAGAAAAGTACAGTTTTTAAAGCGTAGCCCGTTAGGTTCCCCCAAACGATGATCTGGCGTTGGTTTCCCGCAATTGATGGTCCACGATGATGCGCGGATTGTATCAGGTAACAAGTCCCGTGCTCTGAGGTAAATCCTCCTTCATATGTGTTTTTTGTGTCATTTTAAGAGTTGTCGGTTTCTCGAACCGATGTTGACGTTACTTCATTATATATGGACTTCCCTATATAATGTTCAGTAGTGTCATGCACGAAAAAGGGGGGGAGGTTTTTGGATAGATAATCAATAATCTACCGTTTAAAGCGCATATACTGGACCCCCAGTATGTGGCCCGGGACAAATTTGGAAAAAAACGATTGAAAGGGGGCCTGGAATAACGAGTTAGACGACCTGTAAAGAACCATATCGCCTCTCGAGGTGAAAGATTTTGCAGGACGTATACTGCAGATTGCTTATCGGGGAAATGTAAAAAATTTTTACTCGCGCCAGACTCGAGTTGGCGAGAAAGCCGCCGGTGGGCAATCCCCAAACGCGATGAAAGCTAAAGTCAAGGGGGTTCAGGTTAAAGAAGAAGAGAAGACTCACGCGTCAACGGCGCCCTATACTATATGAGCGGTAAAAAGAAGGGGGGAATTCTACCTTATACTTTGATCGCAGCGTTTGGGGCCGTCCCCGGAGGAGGCGGGAAATCACCGGGGCCTTTCAAAGTGTAAGGCGAATACGAAAAATTAAAGAGGCTAGAGACATAATCGTACGTCGAAGCTATCGATGGGAAAGGTTGTTTGTCCTTCCCCAAAATTTAAAAATGCTACTAAAGTGCCCTTACTGGACGGTCTGCCAAGTACGTCACGAGTTAAAAACCCCCTTCTTTAGAGGAGTATTTGCGCGAGTGCTTTACTTAACGGTTCCTTGGAAGATAGAGAACGCCATCTAATTTTGATGATGTGTGGTAAAGGGTACGCATTGGGTAGCTTTAAAATAAAACGGCAAACGAGCGGTTTACTTCGATAGTTTGGTGATCAAAGGCCCCCCTCGAATTTTTTTATATCTCGGGGGGAATACCATCACCATAATCTTTACTCGGTATCAAGGTAGGGGACCGTTTTATGCGGACTCTTTGTTTAGTTTCCCTTTAAAATACTCACGTGCGTTAGAACTTAGTAAATTGTTTGGACATTACAGAAGGTCAGGTTCGATCTGACAGGAATACTTCCGTTCTGCTCGGAGAAGAGAATCGTAAAGAAGAATGGTTATCGGCTGATAATCTGGCCCGTTCTTTCCCATACCGAACATTGACAAAAGAAAATAAAAAATTTTTTTTGCGACGGTAAAGGTATACAGCCCTCCAGGCACCTTTGAATTGAGGGTTGGATCGATTTTACAAAGGGAACCCCGGTAACGAAAAATTCGATTATCGGTGACCCTAGCATTTAAAGGCTATATCACTTGCAATAAACCTATCATTTTTCCCGACCTGGTCGTTTGTTTCCCTTTGCTGGGGTTCGCCCCGTATACTTCCTGCAGGGAAGAGCACATATCTACCAATCCCGTGTATTCTTCACGTAAATGTGATCCGTGTAGAAGGTCTGCTAGCGGGACTTCGTCAACGGAGAACCGAGCTACTTGCACGAGTTCAGCATGCCCGTCCCACAGGTATAGATAGTAAAAAGCGCCTAAAAATTATCATTTCCCTTCCCGGTAACGAGCGAGTATAAGTCTAGGGTTACGTTTGTTGACGAGCGGGAGATATCGTCAACTTTAGGAGAGACGATTTCGTTTACGTTAATCTGAAACGACTCGCTGGAGGGAGGGTACCGTACTAGATAAAACAAGCGACAAAGTTTTCCCCGAAAATTGAGAGAAGGACGTAAAAGCGTTAACCCCTGCAATAAATCTTTTAAGCGTTTTTAGGTTATCGTTACGAAAAAAATGTTGACGCTGTGGTATTTGAACATTGGGGAGTTGCGCTCTCGATACAGCCTTGACCGTTTCAGTATCATTCCTACCCCTCGTATTTTCCCCGGTCCGTTAGCTAAGGGGAAACGGCTTGGGATATTATCCAACAAGAAGGGTTATGCCCCCTACTCACGTCTCTGCTAAATTTCAAACCCGACTTTTTTGTAGGGGACCTGGAAGCACTTCGAGAATTTGTTAATACGGAATACGCAATTTCAAGAATTGCCTATGAGATAAAGGGGTAGAGATTGACAAGAAGATGTGGGTTTTTCGCCCCAATTAAAAACTATCTATCTTAAGGAATGGTTGGCAGTTCTTTTTTAAAACGCCGGTTGGAGATTTGAAGAGTTCACGTACATGTGTTTCGTTGAAAAATATTCCCGATCTGATAAACGCGAAAAAAAGAGCTGGTGCTATTTCGTTCCCAGTGAAAAAAATTTTTACAAGAGCCCCCCCCTGTGCGAGACCCCCTCTAGGTTTGGGTTTTAAGAAAAAATTTTGGCTTGTACCGCATATAAAGATGATGATATTAACGTTCAACCTGCTTAATTTCATCAGAGGGGAGATCATCGAGCCCTTTTCCCGTATTGGGAATTGTACGAGTCCCCCTAACGTCCCCACCTCTAATCAACATGATTGGACTGTGAAAACGTCAACTTTGTGGAGAAACTCTTTTACGTTGTTTTCGCATTCAGACCGGACGGAAAAATACGCGGCAGCAGATAAAAGTATTTTTGCCTTTGTAATTTCGTAATGCTAAACTTATCTAAATTCAAAAATTGTAGCCTTATGAGGTATGAACTTGAATTTAGACAAGTTTCCTTCTCAAATTTTATACGAAGATAGGGCCAATTTCCAGATTCTCTACGGAACGAGGCCTCTTTACCTTTACTTGACCCTTTCCCCTTTTTTAAAAGTCTCCGCCCCCATCGTTGTGTTCGATCCCAGCCACGGGAAGATCTCTCAAGGCGGTATGGTGAGGTGTAAAACGTCGAGAGGGGGAAAATATCCCTGTAAATACAAGGCTTTTTGTTCATCTTCCGATAGAGGGTTTCGCTAAACCTTCAACAGTGATGTAAGAAGATGACATCAAAAGGGGGAAAATCCTAATTGTTCTGATTTTAAAGGAAAGTGAGAGGATTTTTCGGTTACAGGTGTTATCGGTGAGATAGGGTAAGTCGACTAGACAAACCCCTGCTAAAATGTCTGGTGCTTGGAATTTTTTTAAAAATTTTTAAGTTGTTTGGTCAAAACTTTTTGGGTTTACCAAAAGTGCGATGCGGAACGATCGAGTTCGGTTATTCCGCATTGCTTTATATGATACCCCGATAAAAAGGTTTAAAAAGTACTGATTTTAATAAAATTATCATGCGTTGCGGTCAGACGAGGTTGACATGACCCGACGGAAGAAAAAACTCAGGTTCTAAAAAAGTAAGCTCGGAAAGAAGATGGAGGCCTGCAAAGAAGAAGCTGGGGAGGAGTGGGGAAACGAAGTCCCCGTATCACAAAAATTAAAGAGATTGGAAAAAAAAGTTTAAAATACGAATCTTGTAAAAGAGTTTAAATGATTGGAAAAAATAAAAATTTTAAGTTTGAATTGTAATAGGGTTCTAATGATTGAAAATAAAAGTTTAATGTTTGAATCTTGTAATAGATTTTTTTTTATCATTTTAAACGTAGAGGGAAAAATAATGAAAAAAAAAAACACCATCCATAATTAAGAAATTTTTAATTGGTTCTAAGTTTAAAGTTGAAACTTGTAAAGAATTAAAAGAGATTTGAAAAAATAAGTTTAATGTAATTAATTTTATTGTTGAAATTAAATGTTTAATGTAAATTAAAATTTTAAAAGTATGAATCTTGTAAAAGGTTTTAAAAGATGATTGAAAAATAAATGTTTAATGTAAATTTAACTTTTAAAGTATGAATCTTGTAATAGGTTTAAAAGATTTTAACTTTTTTGATTGGGGGAAAAAGTTTAAATTTAAATTTTAAAGTTAAAGAAAAAAAAGTTTAAGTACTAATGATTGAAAAAAATGTTTAATGTAATTAACTTTAAAGAAAAATTAGCTTTAAACGAATGAAATCTTTTAAAGATTTTTAAAAAAAAAAGAAAAATTTTTGTTTAACTTTCATTGTTTTATTTTTTCAAAGATTGGAAAAAATAAATGTTAATTAACTTTTTTGATTTTAAATTTTAATGATTTAAAAAAAAATTTTTTGTAATTAAAATTTTGTGAAATTAGAAATAAAAATTAATATAATTTGCTTTAAACGTATGAAATTTTTAAAAATTTTTAAAAAAAAAAGAAATTTTTGATTAAAAACTTTCTTTGTATTATTTAATCTATGATTGGAAAAAATAAATGTTTAATTAACTTTTAAGATTTAAAAAAAAAATTTAAGTTCTTTGATTTTAAAATTTTATTTTTAAAAATGATTGGAAAAAAAAAAAATTTAATTAACTTTTAATTATTGAAAAAATGTTTAAGTACTATTGATTTTAACTTTTAATGTGAAAATAAATGTTTAAAGTAATTAACTTAATGAAAAAAAAAAAGCTTTAAAACGTATGAAACTTGTAAAAGATTTTTTAAAAAAAAAGAATTATTTTATTATAAATTTTTGTATTATTTAATCAATGGTTGGAAAAAATAAATGTTTTTAATTAAATTTTATGATTATAAAATGACTGAAAAAAAAGTTTAAGTTCTAAAGATTTTACTTTTAATGATTTAAATAAATGTTTAATTTAAATTTGCTTTAAAGTATGAATTTGAATGTTTTTTTAAAATAAAGAATTATTTATTATAAATTTCCCTTTCATTATTTAATCAATGGGGAGAGAGGGGCGGAGGAGGGGAAAGGAAGAAAAAAGAAAAAAAAACCCTCCATAATTAAAACTATTTAAAGAATAAAAGATTTTAAAAAATAGATACATACTAAATTAGTTGTTGTTTTTTTTTCAAAGTTATAGTTTTGAAATTGTTGTTTTTATTTAATGAATATAAAGATTTAAAACACATAGACAATACTAAAAAGTTGTTTTTCCAAATTTTAGTTTTTGAAATTGTTGTTTTTTTTTTTTAAAGAAAATAAAAATTTAAAACCATAGAACATACTAAAATAGTAGTGGTTTTTTTTTCCAGTTATAGTTCTTGAATTATACATTAAAACTAATCCTTACACTATAGAGAACAGGACGTGAATTTTTTTTGTTTTAATCACTTTTACTCAGAACTGAATATTTATACATTAACACTATGGTATGGGCGTGAATATTTTTTATCCTTACAGTTAGAACATGAAATTTTTTTTTGTTTTATCACTTATGATTTTTTTTGTCACATGAGCACTGCCACCCTATAGAGTTGCGGTTGATTGAGTAAAGGGGCCCGGAAGAGTATTGACGTTCCCCCGGTACTCTATATCTTTTGTTATCGATGAGCATGAGCGACTTATTGAATTTTTTTTTGGGGGAAAGTTTGAAACCTATGTCTTTTGAACGAGCCCCTTTCAGATTCGTCTTCTGTCAAACAATTTTCGTAATCCTCTAAAGAAAGCGTTCTTAAAAGCATCTCTTCACCCCTTTACCTTTAGGTCTCCCCCAACCCCCTTTTTACCGGAATGAATAGAGTTAGGACGTAAACCCCAATGAATCAGTGATGATCTGACCTCGAGTCTCGTCTTTTAGTTTACGGAGACCCCCTTTTTTCACTCGGGATCCCGAAACATTGTCTTGTCCGTAGGTGGAGGTGTCCAGATACTATTGCTAACAGGGATCTCTGGTATGTCTTCAACAGTCATTTGTAGGAAGTGAGTCGTATCAGTGTACTAAGTTTTAAGTACCTTGGGAAAGGCGGGGGGCATAACTGGGAATGCAGACCGTACATGACTACCCTTCGGATTTCCAAAAAGGCAATCCCGATGTAGGATATCAAAATAAATCTCTTGCGGCTCCATCTCGGATGATAGGTTTTCTGACCAATCGAGCGTTTTAAAATTAGGATGGGTATAGGTTTCCCCCCCAAATTTCCATCCCCCCCCGGGAGCTTCTTTTCGACGGTAAGCCCTCTTGTTAGATATGAGGGACGAATGCGGATTTTCTCAGTTTGAAAAAAAATGTTTTTAAATTTATTACTGGGTTTACTCCTCTTTGGCGTTCAACCTGATAACGGGGCCATGGGTTGTTGAAACTGAGAACACGGAAATTCGCGTTTCCCCTTCGCTAAACATAGCTTTGATGACGGGAGTGAAGACGTCCCCGGTTAACAGCTAAAGTTTTAACATTTTTCTCATGTTTCCCCCCAAGGTGGAATCCTTTCTCGGGCGAACGATAAGTCAGAAAGAGGTTGTAATCTTGGGGTATTTTAAGATCTACTGCAAGATTGGCCGTATCCCCATCATCCCCTTTTTTTGCACGTCCAATCGAGCAATTTCTTTTCTTTGAGCCACCTGAACTTCCATAGGGAAGTGAGGACGCTACTAAGAATAGAGTTTATTTACGTCCGATAGACAATGTGGCTTGGGTTTTGGGAAAGGATCAAAGGCCCTATGCGATTATTCGTACGATGCGATTAGCCACAAAACATTTCCCCCCGCGGATAGCTCCCTCAATGAATTGATGAGTGTCCAAAATCATCGATTAATTCGAACCGTACCCGGGGTTATTCTCAAAAGGCCCGGTACGCTAGATGGGGGTGTAAGGGACCATCCCGGGGTCGAGCCTTTTTCGTCTTTTGCAGAGATAAGAAAGTTCTCAAAGACGTTCCCCTAGTAAAGTTTCGTCTGTGTACGGTAGAGGTTCGAATAGTCCCAAAAATTTTTTACATTCGAATACTCACCCAAACCCCACAGGGTGATCATAGTCTTCCCGAAGATATGATACGTGAGCGCGTTTTAAAATTTATCTTTGCCGGGAACTGGTCTGTTAGCCGTCGAATAATCAATTAATCGGCAACATCCTTTTGTGTAACTAATTTTAAAACGTTATCCCCAGGATGGCACTTTCGCGTGATTTTGTTGTCCGGGTTTGAGGTAAGATACGCATTTTCTAGGGAAATACAAGAACTGAAATATCTATAAAATTTTAAAAGTGTCCCTCGGAACCCCGGGCCGAATATTTTCTGATTATTTGAATCTTCCCCTAGTTCTCCAATAAATCTGACGTTTCCGGATTGATGAGAACGCTCTCTCCGTGAACGGACGTTTCTCTCGTTTAAGAGTGATTCGAAAGGAAAAAAATTATCGTAGCAACGCGCGTTTGAATTACTACGCTCAGGGAGTGGGTTTTTAATTAATATTACACCTGCGTGAACTCCCTCGGTAAAATCCCGTCAACTGACAATGATCCATAAACCCCCAATATATCTTCTTGTAGGGTTTCACCCTATATGGCAATGAGAGGGTGTATTAGGTGTTCTTTGAGCAGGGGTTAACGGTTTCATCGGTACAACGGTACTTAGTACTCTGTACACGTTCGCAGTTTCTACGAGCGCCCAACAAAAAGGGGCAGTACAATCTTTTCCCCCGAAATGACGGTATTGAGAGACTATCGTCAAAAATTTCATTTAAGTACTTTCCCACAGAACAGCTACAGACGCTGAACATTTCAGTTAAAAAAATTTTGGGTGGTCATGTCTCTTAGGTAAAATAGGGCTCCGGGGCGCATATAGATAAAACTGTTTTTTGTTGTTTCTGAGTGAAGTGAGAAATTTTTTCCCCTTTAGGGAAAGTATCCTTACCGCACCCAATTTTATACACTCCTCTTTATGTTTTGTGAGTTTTTTTTAGTCAAAAAAGCGGCGGGATCTTCCAAAAGTATTACGTCCCCTTTTTAGACGCTCGCGGTGTTGGGGTTTATTAACCTGACAGTTTTAAACCAGCTGAAATGATAAGTTTCTTCCCCTGAATCTTATCATAATAAAAAGTAATGTCTAGCGCGGTCTTTGATGAATGTACGGGAAAAAATTACTAGTTTTTTGAGGGGTCAGTGAGTCAATATAAAAGTCACTCCCCCCTGCTTTGCGTGTACCATTTATAGATTATGTTAAACTTTCAAAACGTCGATTATTATTTTGGGAAAAGGGAGAGGGGTCCGTCTAATTTAAAAGTCTCGAAATTTTGGGTAAGAGGAAAAACGTTGCGCATTTCCGTCGGTTCAAAAATACCCGATAAAAAAAAGATACGGGGAAACAATGACCCTTTTTCAATTGCACATTTATAACGCTACGTGGCTATATTTAGGGATTTGAAACCCGGCCCCCATCGTGAAAAACCCTTTTTTTTTGAGGATTTATTCTATTCCAATGTACCCTAAATCCAAACCCGAGTCTTAGAAAAAAACTTCTTTTTAGCAAGGAGGGGGGAAAATTACATTTTTTCATATATTTCCTCCAAGTTTGTGGGGGGGAAAAAATCCGATAGATGAGTTGAAAAACCCTTTTCAATTTACCTTTGGTAGGATGTCTAAAATCGGGAAATGAGGGTGAATTTACCTTTACGGGTATTTGCAATTGTTTTCTTTACCGTCTTTACGTATTTAAACCCCGGGACGCGAAAAAAAACTGGACAGGGTCCCTTTTAAGGCAATTGTTGTGATAGAATAGGTTTTTTACGGGGGGTTTTTTAGTGCTCATAAGTTTTAATGAGAGACCTAACGGTTCCCGGTAAAGCCCCAAACGGGGAAACCCCTACCTAAATCATGTGATGAGTCAAAAGTGCCCATTGTCTATCTTATCCCCGTCGGTATCAAAAAGCTGAGGTCTTAATCAACCCTGGTGTTGCTCAATGTATGCTTTATATTTGTGTTGTGATATCAGTTTTAGATAATTAATTAAAAATTGCTCATTCGAGGTTTTCACTGAGGTATACACTTTATTTCCATTTATTTGTCGAGATATAATAATGGGGAGAAGAAAAAAGGGCTCTTTTGTGGAGGTTGGTCATGTTTGCTCTTGCTCCCTTTTTTAACCTCCTCTTCTTCAGGTACGCCCCCTCCAAAATAAAATCAAAGGCTCGAGACAGCTGTAAACAAACAAAAAAGGAACGATATGAGGGGTAAGTGCATAAGACAGACTCCTTTCCCCCCCCCCTAGACCTCAGGTACCCCAGCTGCTTTGCCCCTGCCCGTTTGAAGTTGGAGGGTCAAGGTTCGACTCTCGCCCGGATGGTTTTAACCAAAAGGGTTTTTGTCTCTCTAACCCCGCAAAATTTTTACAATTTCCCCTAAAAAATAACCCTTTTAATCCCTAAAACAGTATTTCTATGTAAGTGTATAACCAGAACGGTTGTTGGAAGATTTCTACGAAAATGTTTGTGATATTTTTTGTTTACTGTAAATACGAAAGGTTTAAATATTTTTTTTTTTTTTGTGGAGATTGCCATCCCCCGCTCCCTTCGTTAAAAGAAGGAAGAGAGAAAAGAAAGGGGAACAAAAAAGTGTGTTTAAATTCCCCCCGGGTCCCCTTTGTTAAAAAAGGGTGGTATTCCTCGTGTTAATTCTCGTATTCTTTAAAAACATTATTAAAACCCTGCGAAAATGTACTTAAAATATTCCCCATTTAACCCGAAATAATTAATGATTATTGATTGGTTTGAGGAATAGATTAAAAACAAATTTCCCAGGGAAATGAGGGTTTTAACTTGTATGTTGTTAATGATGTAAATATTATTCGTTGATTATTGACCGGACCGGGATTGAACCCTAGACCTCTGGGTTTTCCCGGTTTTTATTGAGGTCAATTGAAGGATGCTGTTGTCCGGGTTTACGTAAAAAAACCCTCAAGGGAAAATTTGATGACAAAATCTTAAATAAACTTTAGCAAATTTGGGAATTGATATATTCTCCAAAATTTTGTTAAAAACCCTAAAAACATGAAGTTAATTGTTTTTTTTTTTAGGGTTTATTAGGCCTATTCGGTAATCATGTTGAATAAGTAACTTTATTTTTGTCACTTTTAATAAAAAATCTTTAGCATTGAGTAATATTATTTCTCCAAATTTTGTTAATTAACTCTAAGAAAATCGCAAATTAATTGTTTAATTTTTTTAGTCTGTTAGGCCCATTGCTAATTCACGTTTAATAGTAACTTATATTTAGGTCCCCTTTTAAAAAATAAACTTGAACAATCGAGTAATTGTATATTTTCCAAATTTAGTTAAATTTAACCTAAAATATGCAATTAATTGTTTATTTTTTTGGTTTATTGGCCCCATTCGTGTAATTTATGTTGAATAGTAATTTTTTAGTGTCGTTTTAAAAATAATCTTGTGCAATCGAGTAATTGATTATTATCCAATTAGTTTTAAATTTAACCTAAAAATCATGCAAAATTAAATTTTTTATTTTTTTAGGTCTATTTTATAAAATTTATGTTTTAAGTAAAAAAATTCTTTTAAACCTTTAACTTGAAAAAAATTTAACGATTATTTTTTGTTAATGATGTAAAAAATTCTTTTTAAAACCATTCAACGTTTTTTGTCTTAGATTAACACACATCGCACCGCACACGACCCCGATGTAAACAAATTTTTTGATTTGTTCGTTCCCCCAAAAAACCCCATTAATTCAAAAATTGGGTGGTGTTTTGGTGGCGGTAGAGAGGGGCTTTTTAGACAAGTTGTGTCCCCTTTCGAATTCCCCTTTCTGAAGGTCGGTGAGCGTCGAAAATTTGGGCAGCCAAAAATTTTATTTGGCATGAGTACAGTGTATAGCGACCCAATCGGTTTTTTACCGATTTTATCGAAGAAATACGGTCGGTGACTATCTCCAAGTCAGTCAATTTTTCGTGGAAGTATCTATTTCTCCCCCGTCAAAAATGCGGCCCAAATTCTGACGCCCTGGGTAATATAGTACCCGGTTTAAAGATTCAACAAAAAAGGTACACCCTTATTTATTGGTCAAGCCACGCTCTCCCCCTCCCCCAAAGTACACGTTGACCCTTTAATTTGAAAACTACTTAAGTTTTGATTTAAACATGTCATTTGGAAAAAAATTTATGTTTAAACCTCGTGTTATGGGTTTTATACGGCTCTTTCAAGAGCAGCTGCCCCAAGCTGTGCACCGCAGTCACTAGGTCAAGCCCCCCACAACACACTTCCCCGGGGGGCACCTTATAAAACCCACCCCTAGGGTCTATACGCTCGCCGATGCGAAGATAACCCCCACCCGGGGGTTCCATCCCAAAAAACTAAGACTTTTTAGAGGAGGGAGGGAATTTTTTATGAAAAATATTGTTATCCCGGTTGTTTTCCCGGGAATTAGATCAGTAGCCTGTCCCGTTAAGTTGTTTTTTTGATCTAGGGATTGAATCGGGACCCCTTTTATCTGTAGCTGTTCCGTTAAGTTGTTTTTTGAAAGTGCTGGGGATTGAAACCCCGGACATTTTAAAATCAGTAGTGTTCGTTTTTGTTGTTTCCTGTGAAAGTGCCCAGGATTGAACCGGGAACCCCTAGATCGTAGCCCGTTCCGTTAGGTTTTTTCCTGTGAGGATTGAACGGGAAAACCCTTTTGATCAGTAGCCCGTTCCCTTAGGTGTTTTTTAAGGATTGAACCCGGGGCCCCTAGATCTGATCTGTTCCATTAGGTTTTTTTCCTATGAGGTTGAACCCCAGAACCTTAGATCTGTATCGTTCCATTAGGCTGTTTCCTGTGAGGATTGAACCCCGGGAACCTCTAGATCTGTATCTGTTCCGTTTGGCTTTTCCCATGAGGGGTTGAACCTGGAACCCCTAGATTGTTCCTGTTCCCTTAGGCTGTTTCGTGAGGATTGAACCGGGAACCTTGTTTTGTTTTCCCGTTCCCTTGGCTGTTTCCCGTGGGGGTTGAACCCGGGAACCTCTTTTTTGAAACTGTATCCTGTTGTTAGGCTGTTTCCTATGAGGGTTGAACCAGGGGCCTATGGAACTGTGCCGACCATCAGGGTTTTAGAGAGAGAGGGAAAAATATTAAGAAATACTGGTTTAAAAAAAAAAGTTATTTTTTTAGAGGGGGAATAATACTTGTATATCCTTTTTCCCAATTTTGCCTAGGTTTTAGGTCCCTAAGCTGTCCCCCCCGTAGGAATTTGGGAAGGTTTAATTAGAGGAAGTGAACCCGCTTTTGGGGGAATTTTTATCTCCCGACCCCTCTCAGCCATCCCGTTGGTGCGGAGATAACCCCTTTGGAAGTGAACCGCATTTGCAGGTTTAAAATTTCAGGCTTCAACACCCCCAGCATCCCAGTGTTTTCCCTGCCCCCCCCTCCCCCACCTCCTCGGGTCCCCTTTTCTAACCAAAAAAAAATATTTTGCCCCCCCCCCCCTGCCCCAAGTCCTATCCCCCAACCTCAACAACAACATATCTTTCTAACCTCTCTCATCCCTTATTATGCTAAAGAGTCACAGAACCCCCCACCAAAAAATTTTTTTAAGTCTTCCCTTCAGGAAAAAACCCACAGTCTCTCTGCCCTCACCCCACCCTCCCACCACATAAAAAATACCTTCCTGTCATCTCGGATCCATAAAAATCCGATTAATGGCTGTGTTTCGATGCCCCTTTCTCCTTATGACATCTTGTTAAATATTGTTTGAGACTTATAATTATTTAAAATTTGAATTATGAAAGTTGCTCGCGGTCAACGCGATGCGCTTTCTTTCTGTCTTTGTTTGAGGTTCAATCCATTTTGATTGTTTATTAGGCTCGTCATACATTCAATTGTATGTTTAAATATTTAATATATTTTTGGTCACGTTTGGGTGTTTGGCGTCTGGGTTCCCCTCCTTTTGTTAGCGTATTTATGTATATGGGTTTAGTAGTTATCTATTTAACTGAAGGCCCCAGGGACTTAGGTGTTAGAGTTGGGCTTAGCCTTTAAGTTTTATTCTGGGTTTTTCATTTTGCTCCAAAAAATTTTTGTTAAATTGCTTTAGATCTTGAGGCGCGTTTAATGTTTAAACCTTTTTGTTGTATAAATGGAAGTAAGCTAATAGTCGCGTGTAGTATTATTGGTTTTTACTTAATGCTATTAACCGAGGGAACCATAGAAGGAAAAAATTTGGTTTTTATGATGCGATTTATTTTTATTGTTTAAAAATGCGGGGAAAAAATAAACAAAATTTTTTTCCTAATTTTTATTTTTAAAATATTGTTAAATTTTTTATTTTAAATTTTTATATCTCAGCAGATTTATTTTTATCTGGGGGAAAAAAAGCGTTTTACGCTTTTTGTAAAATTTTTTGCTCTTATTATGTATTTATCCCTCAAATTTGTTTCCCAAATAAAAAAAAAATAGTTTTTGGTTGTTAAACTTTTGTCTGGTTTTCCCCCCTGCTTCTTTTATTCTTAATTGTAAAAAGAGGTTTATGATGAAGGGAAAAACTACTAAAATTGTTGTGTTTCTCACCATTAGACGTTCATAACCTTTGAAAACCCCCCTTGCTTATAGGGGGGAGATGGAAAATCGGGCAAAAGGGCCCTAATTTTAAAACATATCTTTATTGGTAATAAAAAATGAAATATACAAATTTAGAATATCAACAAAATAAGAGCGTGAAGCCTTTCCTTCCAACATAGAATAGATCTTTTAGAGTACGGACCCCTTAACTCAAAAAGCAACAATGCAACAATGAAATTATGCAACAATGCGGGAACATAATTAAACTTCAGGCAAAAAACCCTAACTGTTTATCAAAGTATTGGTCCTAGGTTCGAAAAACATTCAATTTTTAAAGGGAGTTTTAAAAGTTTAAGATATTCAAAACTCCGGAACACACAGGCGTTAAGGATGAACCCCTCAAAAAATATATAATGTTATAGATAATAAGACCAATAGTGGAACAAGTCCCAATCTATTATTAGTGCCCTGGCTCTAATTAATGTAATTTACCCGACGACACTAACCCAAAAGCATGTCACAAATAAATACTGTGGGTGGTAAGCCCCAAGACGCAGGTTTCATCGCGCATTAACAGTATTCAAATATACCAACAAACCAATGGGGGAAAATTAAATAGGGTGGACCCAAAAAGGGGGAGGGGCAGAAAGGCGACGAATTTTCGACTACGCGAAAAGGGCCATGAGTAGTAAGGTTAAATATTCAAAAGTTTTAAAGGCGGAACAAAAATTTAGCTGTTTTCCCCTTTTCCGAAATATAATTTTTTTTAGATACAAAAAAAAATAATAACCCCCTCCCCTTCGTGCCTTCTCATTTGATTGTGGTGGTGTAATATTGCCATAGCCACAGCGTAAAATATATATACAAAGATGTTGACAGAGGGGGGGGAGGGACGAAGGAGGGGGAAGGGAAGGAGAAGAGAGAGAACGGGATGCGAGATGGATCGAGAAACGTGTCAAATAGTAGAAGCTTCACTGGCGAACCGGAACTATTTTTTTTGTTCTGGCCAGTTTGGGGTTTTGACGCAGGTGGCCCGTTGAACGCCCCGCCAGTTATGGGTTTTTGTTTAGGTAAAGAGGTGAGTGCGGTCCCTGTGTTGCAGCTCGTCAAGGAGGTTCGGTAAAATGTCCCTCATTCGTTTAAGCTATAATCAAAAATTGTTAATTGTTTTGAAATTGTTCATTTATGTAAAAATGTTTACTGAAAAATAATTTCTTCAAATTTATTTTCTATAACATCATAAATAAAATAACGCTTTAACATTAGAAAGCCCAAAGCGGTCATTTTGCCCCTTTTTAAGTATTCATTTTTTTTTAAAACATTTGTAAAATTGTTAAGGGGGAATTTTTGGGTGTTTTGAACTTTTCATAACATTGGGTTTTTTACACATTATAAAAACTCCCTTCTATCAAAAATAAAGAAAGGCTGTACGAAAAGTATCCCTATAAGCCCCAAGAGCGATAAATTGGACAGCTGTAATTTCGGGGGTTGTAAGTGCAGGGTAAATTTTTTTAAAAAACCGCTAGTTCTAGACTTTAAATAGCAAAATATTAGAAATGAAAAAACATATTTCCCCAAAATTGGGTTTTATATTGTAATGGCGGTTTTTTTGTGAATCAGGTAGTGGTAATAGCATAGAATTTTAGAAGACAGTGATCAAGTGAAATTTTATTACTATCCCCGAAAATACGAGAGATCTGCAAAAAATTCTTAGCAGAAAATGTTTTTTTGAAACTCAAAAAAACAAAATTCATAAACTTTTTTTTTACAGATTGAATGGCCGGATATGAAAGAGGAAACTAGCACTGTAGGGACAGTAAAAATACGCCAGGAGAGAAAACTAAGGGTCTGTGAAGGGACCAAAAAAATCCGTTTTACGAAACCTGTCTTAAGGTCAGAAGGAATTGCATTGGCTGTGTACCCGAGAAAGAAATAGAAAACATCTGCTACTGAACCGCTCTACCCAAATTTGAGTCGGCAAATTTAAAAAAAGCTCCCACAAAGAGTGGGTTTAAAACCTAAAAAAAATCATGGCGTTTACATAGTCGGCTTTAAGTACTTCTTTTGTTTTTTTTGTTCTCGGAGATGGCCGTGCATGTTTTTTTAAAAATCCTTGAATAGAAAAAATCAATTTTGTGTGGGGAATTTAAAAGGAGGTCAAATTAGATAATCTTCGGCACAAATATATACTGCTGAACTAAAACAAAACCACAAACAGCGTTGTGTCAAGGGATTACTTCAAGTAAATAAAAAAACGTTTTGAAAGTTACTCCCCCTAAAAAAAAAGCTGTAGGGGCAATTGTTCGCCACAGTCATAAAAAAAAGTAACTTGCCTCAAGTTTCTGGAATTTTTGTGAGGGTTTGCCGTTTTTCAAGTTTTCCATTTTTTGGGGGAATTATTTGTTTTGCTTTTTATTTCTTGTACATGCCGAGTATATTTTAAAGCATATTTCTAATTCTTATTTGTAAATTTTATGAAATTTTGTGATAGTTCAGTTTCACTTATTATTTTATAGGTGCCTTACGCGTGTTAAATATATAAAGTGAAATAATATGATAGGCAATTTTGATTATTTTTTTATTATCTTCATAATCAAGGATAATAAACTAGTACAATTTTTGGGTCTTAGTGGTGAATGTTAATTTTACAATTGTTTTTCCCAAAATTGACTCCCAAAAAATTTCAAATTCTCTAATTCTATTCGTCCCATATGATTAGTTTTTGTTTTTTTTTGATATTATTTTTTGGGATTCCAATTTTTTTATATAGATTTTTCCAAAAATTTACTTTTTGAAAATATAACGTTCGGTACCCCGTTGCAGTTTTCCTATAACAGGGGGTTAGAAATGTCCACGGGCCCGAAAAAATGTGTCTACCCGCCCCCTTTATATGTATGATATGAAGACTGTGTTTGGATATGTTTTCAGCCCTTTGGGGGGCTTTCCCAAAATTTTTTATAAAGGGGAAAAATACACGAGGTACGGGGTAATTACTTCACGTAGTTTGGTACCCCTGTATTATTTCAGTTAATGAAAATAATCACCCATTTTCCAAAAATATGCTACAATATTATAAAAACATATAATTTTAAAAAACTAGTGCATATTGCTATTGTTTAGGAGAAGCGGCCCATATGACCCCTGATGGCCTTTCTAGGAATGAGTGCTTCGGCCTCCCCGTGTTGAGCTCCAAAAGGGGATTTATGGGTTTTTTTGTCTCTAGAAGGTTTCAATTTTGATTTTTCATTTAGTGCGTAATTTCAGCAGACCTGTTTTTTGGTTCATTATTTTTAAAGAGTTTTATGTTTATTTTATAATTAATTAAGAAAAACATGAGGTCCCAAAAAAACAACAAAAAACTAATAGGGTCCCAAAAAAGGGGAACAATAGGGTGAGTTATTGAAATTCTGTGTTTTGAAATTTTAATCTGGCTTCGGGAACAAAATATGCGCATGTTAAAATTTTTAAGACATCTCGGGTTTTCCCCGGGTCATTTCCTAAAAATTTTGTCGAGTGAACTGTCTTTGCCGTAGAGTCTTTTTAGCTCAAGTTCTTTGCGTCCCCTTTTCACACAGGCGTCAGTTTTATTTATGTGTGGATGGAGGGGCGGGTATTGTGCTTGAAGCGGAAGCCGGGTTTCGATGGGGTGAGTACTGAGATTTTTTTGTTTACTTCTTGTGGCCCAATGCTACAACCTTGTACAGCGAAGAAATTATATTTTTTCTTCTCAACTCAGTTTCGTATACCAATTCAGCATCTCGTGATTCTTCGCCAGCACAGTTTTTTTCCTTTCTACATCGACATTGATGCTCCATGAATAACTCAAGATCATCCAAATTTATTTGGCATAAGTTATCGAATTGTTAACTAGTTCTTCCCTATTTTTAGTTAAAAAATCTTTTAAAAGCCTTAAGTTTTATAACAGATTGCTTACTTTCAATGCTTTTGTTTGTCTGTGCGTGTGTTGTTAATTTCTAGAAGCACGGATTTCTACAAGACAAAAAAGCATAGAAAGGGTAACAATTGAAAACGCACTAAGCAGCACTCCATCATTTGACCTGGTAATTTCTTTATCGCAAGTTAACTGCTGTTCTAATGCACTTAAGATTTTAAAATATATATATTACAATACTCACAGCTTCCCTCCTTGCACTCCTCAAGTTTCTACTACGTGTTTGACACTTTGACCAGTGATTGAAGTCAGAATATCCCAGCGATGGATCAAGAAGAAAAAACGTGAATAAATTTTCCACAGTTCCAAAAAAAGGTAACAGAATTAGCAGCAACAGAAGCTGCATGAATACCCGCCAAATCAGCGTGCGATCTGTACTTGTGATCAATTCTGATTTTCTATTAAGTTCCTTGATACGTCTCTTAACACGCTTTGTTGACCAACCATCAAATCAGCACTATCATGCTTGTCCTCTACAATTTTAAATACCAATTCTGTCTTTTTATAAATTTGCAAAATCATAGTTGAAATATTTCGGCAATTTTACCTTTTGTTTCAATGAAATCAACAAATGATTCTACTATATTCACTTTATTTCATCGATTCTAAAATAGCGCAAAACTTGGTTCGTTTGATCCTTATAAGAAATTTTCAGGAGTGCTGTCGATTATCATAGAAAAGTACTTTGCTTCTTTTACTAGCTCGATAACTTTGCTTCTTACTTTTTCTCTCAAAATTTCTATAAAACTAGTTTTGAATAGTTGGCTACATATAGGATTTAGGAAATTTTTTCCGGCTTTATTCTTAGAACATGTTCACGTAGCACTGGATCGTATTCGACCAATAAATGAAATAATTTTTTAAAAATCCTCTATTTCTCATTAATTAAGATTCAGCATTAGTCTCACATAAATTCCTTCTCGATGATCCATAAGGCTAAATTTTTGTTTAGCAAGGAATCTAATCATACCCAACAATCTTGACAGTATTTTCTCCACTTCTTCACTTTTACTTCATAATACTCATTTTAAATGTTCTCATCTTCCTTCCTTAACTTGCCATGACTCACAAAATTCATCTAAACTTCAAAACGATATTCCATTTGGACCCAATAAAAATTTACGTTAAACAGGCCATATTGTCATACATCAAAATACAACTAATGCCTATAAGTTTTAGTACCAAACTAACACTAACAAAAAACATTAATAATCATAATATAAACAACAGTTCAATAATCAACGTTAATGTCTGTTTTCTGTTCATGTGACGCATTACTAGCGCTACCCCCAAAAAATAACGTCTAATTTCCTAACTATCATCTTAGTAGATTAATCTAAGGTTAGGAAAAATAGACCTGGCCTAATGTTTCAGGGCCCAAAATTTGACATGTATGTAAAAGGTAGACAACTTGTTCAGTTACTCAAACCTTTATAGATAAATAAATGTTTGTCTGTCTAAAAATGTATGCTTACATAATATAAATAACGATCTGAAGCCCCCGCTTCTTCCTACAAAACCTAGCTCATGTCCATGAGCGGACATTTATATATGTATTTTTTTAAATAAGCTAAACAAAAACTAACATCTGCTGAAATTCAAATTTAGAAGAACAATACATTATTATGCCGAAATAGAATTTTTTGCTTACAATAAATCCGTATTTGGATATGCCTTTTACCAGTGGTAGCTCATTATGTCAAAGATGACGAAGCCTTAGCCTCGTCCTACTATTCCCAAAGCATGTCCAAGAGTGCTCTTCACTTTTCACTGCAAGTCTTTTATAAAATTTTTTTACACAACTCGCAGAAACGGAACGACAGAACAATGGGTGGGGGGGGGGGGCGACGACTAAAGAGAAATAAACAAGGGGAAGGATCCACACGTGACTCCACGCTTCTACTATCTTCTCGAACAATTATTCTCTTTGAATTTTAAAAATTTAAAAGGGGTTTCATTTTGTAAAAAACTATTCTGTCATTTCCTAGAAAATTTCTATTCCCCGGAAACGTGCTTACAAATTATATAAAAGATAAATTTTTTAAAAAGTCTATTTTTGGGACAGGCTATTTTAAACGTAAGCTGAAAAATGCTATGTCAAATCGGAAAAAAAATTCCTACCCAAACTGATACCTTTATTCACCCGCTGTAGGCTTTGTATTAGTTAAAAAAAGGACGTTACAACAAGGACAAGGGGTTTTTAAAAAACCCGGGTAAGCATTTAAATTATTGAATTATAACTTAAATTTTAACCCTTTTTTAAAAAAGAGGGGGACCCAATTCTGTAACAAACTTCTAAAGAAGGACGCACTTGGGTGTAAAATTTTTTTTTTGAGATGCAATTCAGTTTGCGGGGCCCCTCAGCTAATTGGTTTATCCCAGGCTTTTTAAAGGTTTGGTAAAAGGTCTGGTATTGTCAGGGTTTCATAAACACTCGTAACCAGCCGCAAAAGAAATTTCGGGGGTCGTAGGCATCAAAATTACCAGGTGAACCGCGGTAAAAAACCCTTTGTTTTTAACTAAATAAAACATCACCTCTAGGGTGGAGCCCCAAACCGGGTCAGTAGTCTTGGAACTTAAACTACTCAAATACAACACTGCGTCATAATACCACTACTCTCTCTTTCCCCCCTTAAACTCTTATTCTATTTTTTTCACTCAATTTTGAACTAGCAAAACTTTTTGGGATACAAATGAGAAACAGATTAATTTTTGGGGTTCAGTTTTCTATGAAAAACTAAAACATGTTTAAAAATTTAAATTTTTGAAAAAGGATGACACCTTTTACACGATAAGCGCCCACATTTAATTTCTTGTGTCAAGGTGTCTTTTTTTAATTTCATACCCCTATTTTTAAATTATTTTTCAAATATTTAAAATTTGTTAAATTAATCTGTATCCTTCCACAGTCCCGTCTTTTCTATTTATCTATAAGGGTGTTCGTTTGGGTAGATTTGACTGTTTTAATTAGTTCATGATAAATTAAATAAATAATTTTATATTTTTTTTATTTAAATTTTTTTTGAATTTAAAAATTCAAAAATTTTTTTTTGCATATAATTTTAAAATTTTAATAGTCTTAAAAACCCCTTTTTAAAATATATTATGCATACCCAATAGAAAAAATTATTAATAGTTTTAAAACACTAAGTAGATTATCTCCATACAAAAAAGCTGAAAAAGTTTTTCCCTAATCTTTCGGGTTTAATAAAAACCCGCTCGCTGGATGTCAACGGGACAAAAAGTGCATCTTCGCCAACTGGTGTTTCTGCTTCACTTTAGTTGGGAATTAAAAGTTCATATATCTGCAAACAAAAAACATTAAAATACCAATCTCTATATTAAAAATTATTTCCCAACCCTTTTGTTTTTTATAAATAAAATGTTTTTTTTGGTTTAAGCAGCCATTTTTTGAACAAAAAATCATAAACATAGATTTAATAGACTTTTTTAGAGTACAAATTTTAAGGGTCTAAAAATTTTCAAACACTTTCTATTGCAAATTTCCAATTGAATGGTTTTACAAGGCAACGGGTTTACTTGAACTTAACCTAATGGGTCAAAATACATTCTTTTGTGGATTAAACTAGGTGGGTTCCCTTTTTTTAAAAAACCTCTATTTCATATAACTGAGTGAACTCTTTATTTTAGATTTGCCATTGCTGTGTTTTAAAAGTCTTGAATTATTAATATTTCAAAATTTAACAAATTAAAGTGAGAGTTGGTGGAATTCAATGACATTGAATGAAAATAATGTACTGATGAGAGCAGATATAATAAGTTTAAAAAAATCTCTTTAAGAGATATTGAAAACCCCCACCTTTTGAGTAAAGTAATGGTATGTAAGAATGTTGGTTCATATAAGCATGTTCATCATGCCATTTTGTTTCCACCATTTGGTTACTCCCACGAAGAAGGTAACATTTTGTTGGGTGAATTTAAATTTTCTCACCCTACCAACTGATTCGACGTAGGATTTATACCCATCTGGAGACGCAGATAATGTTAAGAATTTCTTGTCAACAACACCAATATGTAATTTACTTTTTCTTCTGCTTGGATTAAACATTTGTAGGCTTTTGTACCTTTTGGAAATGTTGATTTTGTATTAATTTTTGCAACCCACTCCTTTTCTATTTGTCAGTATTTTCTAGATCCTTAACATGTAAATAATTTCTAGCGTGTTTAACAATTTATGAAAATTAACTCTTTTCCTCATTCTCTCTTGATAGATTGTAGTCAATTATGTGATTGTGAGCTTGTTTTTCTTGTGTTGTAGCCACCACGTCTACTGATCACATTGTCCAGTTGTTTATTCACCTTTTGTAAATATTTATTTCTGGTGAATGTTTTTGACTTATGATCTATAAAGGTGGTGTTAGAAAACACCCTAATTATCTTTGAAGGAGCAAGTCAGTGATCTTTTGCTTTCTCTCTTACTTTATTCCTGAAAGGAAACGGGACCTAATCTATTATTTTATTTTTAATGAGTCTTAGAATTGATATTTTGGCCAAAGAGGTATGAAAAACATGATAATGAAGGAAGTTACATAATTGAATATTTGATGGTTTGTATGCACCCCTAACATATAAAATACAATCAAGGCATGCAGGTTAATGTAGTGGGCGAATAGGCTATGACAGGAGTGTACACATTTTTTTTGTTTTAAGGAAACCTGAAAATGCTAGACCCCTTGGTAGACCAAGAGGTAAATAGGAAGATAGTGTTAACATGGATTTGAAGAATGTTGGGTGTCAAATTAGGGATTGGATAGAGGTTTGTCAGGGTATGTAGGGTCGAATGGCGAGTTACGTTCTGGTGACCATCAACTTTCGAATTCCTAATTACAATCATTTGTTGAACTATTTTCCGCAACATGGTTCAAGTGTCTTTGTAATTTTTCGGTGGTTAGTTTCTACTTGAGGTCAGTTGTAAATAGTTATTAGAGAGTTAATTGAAATTAAGTTCACAAAATAATGCTTTTGTGAACTTGGACTTTTCATTTTGAGAAATGTATGAATGAAAGGGTTTGATTTTTACTATTGGTATTTGATTTGTATTTGATTTGTATTTATGTTTTATAATGTAATGATTATTTTATGACATGGCTTGAACAACTTTAAAATTTTTTTTTAGTTGATTGTTTTAATTTAGCGTATTTTAAAAGACATGGAAGTAATGACTTTAAAATCTACTGACTTTGAGCTCGGCTGACAAATTTCTTTCTTGATTAAAGAAACCCACCAATAAAAATGCATTTTAAACTTTATTTTTAATCTGACGGTTGTGTTAAGGGTTTGATGTATCACGGGTTTGGACCGGCAATGATTGTATTATTATTTTATCTGAATTTTAGGGATTGAGAAGGTTTAATTTAGGGGAAATGCACCCACATTTTAGGGGAAGGGAGAGTAAAAAAACATTTAGGGAAAACCACCTCGTACACCCGACTGAGATACAAACCTCTATATCCCTGTCATCGGCAGTCTAGTCTATTGTGAGAGTAGCTTCTTTTAGACCACGTGGCCAACGAAGTGGATATCCAGAGTAAACCTAATTTTTGTTTGATAACGAATTTTTGCACTTACATCCCAATTTTCAGCCGTATAAGGTATCGGGAAATGCCTAAAAGTTAAATTCATCAAATCGTTAATTCTAGAAGCCGTGATATGTATTATATATATATATTTATATATATATAAGGGTTGTTTTTACCCACAACCCTTGATTCAATTTTATTCCTCATTATTCCCATAATTCTGTATAAAGTTACCAAGTACAAACTGTGCCAAGTTTTAAATTAAATCAGTTATTTTTTATTATTATTATTATTTATTATTATTATTATTATTATTATTATTATTATTTTATTATTATTATTATTATTATTATTTTATTATTTATTATTTATTATTATTATTATTATTATTATTTTATTATTATTATTGCCCCGCGTCTTACTCCCCGTTGGGTTATACGCACTTAGGAATGTGTAATGGTAGGGTGATTGTGAGTTTAAATGAAGGAACTACAGTTTAACGTGGAATCCGAACCACGGTGGAGGCCTGGCATTCCCCACATTCACAAGATGTCTTGTCAGAGGTGAAGGAAAGGTTTGGTAATCAGATAAATCTGTGCCGGGACCGAGGATTAAACCCGGCCGCCAGCACAGAAGTCTGACACCTTACCCTTAGACCCCCAAGGTCACCCATTAATCAGTTAATGCGTTCAAAAGTTTCGTGAGACATAGCCACTACATTCAGACAATGCAGATCGGAAAAATTTAAAAAGTGGAGAACTCACTTCACCCGTACAATAAATCAAACCACATGATTTTTTATTATATATATATTTTCATCACAATATTTGTTAAAATTGCTCTTACAGAGAACCTATTTACACGAGCGTGTAATTAAAATTTCCCCACCCGACTTTTTTCCCCCCCCCTTTTCTCACCCAAAAGCAAGCGCAGAGCCCCTCAAATCGCGGGGCCTATGCAGCTGTACCATTCGCACATCCTAGGGGCGGCCCTGATTACTATTTTCAGAACATTTCATTGTATTGAAATTACATTTGAATTGGTTATATTAATTTTTGAGAGGGTAAGTCATTAGTTGGAACCAAATTTTGCACCTGTATTATGTAGGATTTAAAAATTTAAAACTATTTTCCCTAAAAAGTAATTTTTATTTAGAAGTTTAAAAAAAATTTATATATATCATAAAACTTAAAATACAAATAACATTAAAGTTGTTATACTGTATGTTGTACTGTCGGCCCCCATAGATCGTGGATTTTATTTTAGAAGCAATAATCAAATCATTGATATGAAATTATGTATATAGTTTATTGTTAAGTTACAAAAACCCTTAAGATCCCGTGACGTGTGAGTAAGCTTGGCGGATGGTGACTGACTGACTAGTAGTGATGGGTCGCTCGTGAGCGAGTCATTTAAATTGAACGAAATCTTGAACGAGAGCTGTGAACGAACGCTCTCGCTTCGCGAGCGAGTCGTTCACGCCGCCATTACTCACGACTTTTTCGATCTTTGTTCATCCGCTCTGGAAAGAGTCAGGAGTATTTGTCATTCACGACTCTTCTGTTTGTTCTTCGTTCCCTACTAAAAAAAAATCAACTATAAATGCTTACTATCGTTACTGATAGCAGTACTGCCTACAATATTAAACTTTTTTCTTAAAATCACTTAGACATAATTCTGTGAATTGGACCCCTAAGGCTATATGCTAAGGTTAATTATTATAAGTAATATGAGTAAGTAATAGAATTAGAGAATCAAAAACAATAGGATTCGGATAAATTACACATAAAATTAAATTGTTCATTAAGTTGAAAGGAAAGGGAAAAGATTTGCACGCTCGGAACGGAAATTGTGAGAACTAGTTAGCGCTCGCTCATCAAATTTTGGATGGGGAAGGGGTAAAGGAATTGGGAGCGAGCTAGTCATGTGGTGAACGATATGACTCTTATGAACGACTCTATTGAGTGAGCGAGCTTATGTGAGCTAGCTGGGTGAGTGGAAATTTTATCCATTCCGATAGTTTTGTAAAAAAATGCTTTTGTTTAAGAAACGGAATTGTATCCACTGGAATTGTATCCACTGGAATTATATCCACTCGGAATGGGATCCATTCCCATAGTTTTGTAAAAAAACTGCGTTTGTGAAATTGGAATTGTATCCCCTGGAATTATATCCACAAAACTGGAATTGTATCCACTCGGAATGGTATCCATTCCCATAGTTTTGTAAAAACTGATTTGGTTAAAAAACGAATTGTATCCACTGGAATTATATGCACAAAAATTGGAATTGTATCCAATCTGAATGGTATCCATTCGATAGTTTTGTAAAAATGCTTTTTGTGAAAATTGGAATTGTATCACAAATGGCCCACTTGAGGTTTAAAAAGAAGGAACGTTTAACGTAAAAAATTTGTCACACTTCTGGTAGAGGGCAGCAGGGTGGAATCTTCTTAACTTACTAATTGTATACTAGAGTGCAGCCTTGTCTAAATGGTTTTCTTAAACATGAAGTATTCATTCTCTTTAAAGATTGCATTGCATGCTAGAAAATTAATTTGCAATCTTTCTAACTGGTAAGATTCTTTTTTTCAGGTCAATTACATTTTAAAGTATGTATAGACTTCTATAATTTTAAGAGATAAATCAATTATTTTATTTGGCAACAGGGCTTTAACCACTATATTAAAAAAATTATTTTTTGAAAATCTTTGGTTTAATTTATTCAAATCTAGTCAGAAAGAGGGCACTGTTTATTAATTCTGGCAAGAATTTTATTAATGTGAATTGGCAGCACTGCTTTGCTCCTTTTCCTAGGCCCCGTGAGCTCTAGTCATGGGAAGAAAACGAGTAAAAGTAGTCGACTACACCTTTTGTGTATCGTAATCGGCTGTACTCGATTCTTCCAGAAATATGAAGTAAAAATAGTTGTGCCGTGTTCTTCTTCTAGTTGCTCCTTTTTTTTATCCTAAGATATAATAATCAATATTGGTATTCTCGCGTAAATATATGTATTTTTATGGTACTTGTGTACTTTCAGTGCTGGCCCGTTACAGGTTCTACGACTGTTGGCCCGCACTATAATAAGGAAATTCAAATTGAAATTATTATTAGAGTTTTTCCCAACATTTTTATTATTTATTACTATTGAAGTTTACCGACGTATCGACACAAGAAACATCATTAAAATTCCTTTACTCTTTTAATATGCACAAATATCCATAATTTCTAAACTGTTTTTTAACAACCTGTATATAGTGTGTACGTTGTGAGTGTAATTTATTTTAAAATAAGAAGTCTTAAATTAAAATCATTCGATGACAATTTTCAGGGGAAAGAAATAATAGCTTTGACACACATGACCCGCCCCCCTAAATTAAATTCCTGGTTTGCCCCCCTGAATGTTAATATCTTCAAAATTAACCCTGTTGTAAGTACTAAAAGGTCTTTTTTTGTCTATAAAACACGAATAAAGCTATTTAGATAAAGCAATTTTAAAACATTTATTTAGCCCCACGTCTTACTACCCGTTTGGGTTATACGCTTAAGCACTAATAACGCTATTGGGTGAGGGTTTGGGGAAAGGGTTTAAATTCGAGGAAGTGAACCCACATTTACGTGAGGGAGGATGGAAAACCATCTTTGAAAAAACCCCAGTTCACCAGACCAAGATTCGAACTTTGCCCTCCCTGCCCCTGGCAATCTGCTCAACACGAAAAGTACGTTAGCTAACTACCCCACCAAGGCGGGTTTGTAAGCATTTTCACTTTTTCTTAAAAAACCAAAGTTATACAAATAAGTTTTATCGAATCAAAGCAACACTATTTATGCAATTTATTTAAAAGCTTGTTATCCCTCTTTACTGCGGCTTCGCGTGGAGTGGTTTTGTCTCGTCGAAGCCCATTTTCCCGGGCGACCGGTGGTTGTCAGGCGTTGATCTCGTGGATCCAGTGGATGGGGGTAAGGGAAGGGGAGATGGGGGAGAAAACATAGGCGGGTTCTGGGGTGGTCAGGTGTTTTAAATGGTAGCCCTCAGGACAAAAGGGGGGAAAATTTGGGAAAGTAGGTGGGGGTCGGATGGTCGGTGTGGGGGAAGTCGAGGGGGGAATTATCTACTCTCGGAGATCCTGGAGCGGAGTGTTGGCTTTTGGGAGGTCTGGTGGCTGCAGTAGTAGATGGGTCCATGGGTGGAGTACTTTTTGATGGTTGTGTCTTCTTTAGAGTCTTATGTCGGTGGGCCTTGCCGGCGCGGTGGGTGTATCCCATCCCGTGGGGTCACCGTCGGAAAGGATGAACAGGTTGGAGGGTGGGAGGACAGAGTCCGGCAACACGGGGTCGGGGTGGGAGGAAAAGGGAACGTCCGGCAACACGGAGTTGCGGTGGGAGGCAAGGAACGTCCGGCAACACGAAGTCGCGGTGGGAGGTGCAGGAACGTCCGGCAACACGAAGTCGCGGTGGGGGGTAAGGGGTAGTCGGGAAGGATGGTGAGTGACGATAAAATGCTCTTTTCAAAATAGTGATGATTTATTACGGATCTTGCGTAACGGCGGTTTCCGGGGTTGGTCCCCACTAAAAAAATTTGCCGTACGGCTGTTGCCCGACATAGAAATCTGACTTGACAGTTATGCCACGCCAGGTTGTCTATGAAAGGGCTGATTTGTTGTTTGAGTACCGAGTCATTGTCATGACTCTAACCTCGCGAATGACTTGTTTCCCTGATGAAATGGAACAGATGAAATGACCCTGCGGGAATACTACAGGTGTGTGGTTTTTGTAGCCCGACGCGGGGACATTTCTACCTTGACTCTGACCAAGCTAGGCGCCTGTGAAAGGGCTATATTTGTGTTAGAGTACGGAGTCACTATCGTGACCCCTGGCCTCTTGAATAAATTGATACCTTGTACAAACAATTGTATAATTATTGAACTGTGAGTGAAGTTGGTGATAGTGAACGATCGCGCTGGGTCTCGGGATTTGGGGGAGGATTTTTTTTTGTTGGGATGTGGGAAGGTGTGTATAAGGTATGATGATGATATATGTTAATTGTTTCATGAGTCGTTTTCCCGGGAGGTGGGATCGAAAGGTTTAACTTGACTGTAGGGAATAGGTTTGGCGGGATGGTTACTTTATCCATTCCCCTCTGGGGCCGTCAGTGGCGCAGCGTTATTTTTGGCTAGAGGTTGCCCTAGGCGGTTACCCCAGTGGAGCCCGGCGGGGCAAAGGTTATAAAGAGTTTCTTGTTGGGGTAGGATTTTCTTTTTTTGGGGATTAGGAATGAGGTGGATACATTTCAATTCCCCATCTGGGGCCGTCAGTGGCGCCGGGCTTTTATTCTCTGGCTAGAAGGTTGCCCTAGGCGGTTATCCCAGTGGGTCCAGCCGTGACTAAGGTTGTGATGGCATGAAATGAGCGACTTGTAAATGTAGGTCTGGGGTTTGGAGCAAGGATGGGATAGTTGGGTGGTGGGTTGTCGTCGATCCCGTTGGTTGGCGTAGTCGATTGTCAATTTGGTTAATTACTACTCTAATTTTTTTTTAATTTTTTTTTTTCCTAAATCTAGGTATCGGGGGTTGTGTTTTTTTTTTTTTTTTTCATTTTTTTTTTTTTTTTTTCCCCAAGTTTTTAATAGACACTGAGTTAGTCATAATAATGCTTCCTACGCCAGCCGTGGTCTCTTGAAAACGTCTGGTCTATTTAGGGTTCGTAACGTCCTAGTTCCCGTATATGTCGTTAGTGTGTGTGTTCTGCCTGTTCTTTAGAGTTTTTTGTTCCTTTCCCTGTATATGTCATGGAGGGGTCTGCAATTTGTCATTTCATGTAGGTGTGTTATTCTGTTCGCCAGGGTGCCCCAGTGATGGTTTGAGTATCTTGTTTTGTGTGATTTGTAGTCTATCTGTGAGGGGGTTTGGCTCCGTAGCTCCATACTGCGCAGTTGTACAGTATAATCGGTTGTATCATGGATTTGTATAAGACAGTTTTTTGTGTGGATGTTTAGTTCCCTTCCTTTAAATTTAGAGCGTACAATTGTACATATCTCCCAGTAGCTTTTTTTTTGTGTCCTCTATGTGACTTCTCCAGGTTAGTTTCGAGTCTATTGTAGTGCCTAAATATTTTGTATCTTTTTTAACAGGTATTTCTTTTGTCGAAAAAAGTGAGTGGTGCTGGGAGTTGTTTGCGTCCTCGGCTAATAATCAAAGCTGCTGATTTTGTGGGTTAACTTTTATCTTCCAAGTGGGTGAACCAAATTTGTAGTTCAACTAGGTACCTCTGCATTTTTAAGCTGGCAAATTTATGTTTTTATTATGGTGTGGCCATGGTGTCGTCTGCAAGAGGTCGTACTTTTACTTGTGGGTTTGGTAGGAATGTCTAAAATTTATATATGCTATAAAGGGTGTGGTGCTAGTGCAGATCCGGGGGCACCCCAGCCCTTATGTCGTGTATGGGTGATTTTGTTTCGTCCATGACTACCTGAAATTTCCCTTTCGAGCAAAGGTAATGGCGATAATGTGGATGATCCATTGTGGGTAGTTGAATTTAATTGTTTTTGAATTAGTCCTATGTGCCAAACTCTGTCGAATGCTTTTTCAACGTCTAGAAATATTGCTACTGTGTGTTTTTTTTCTTAAAATGTTTTTTGTGGCGTCCTCAATTAAATTTAGTACGGGTGAATAGTCGAGTGTTTTTTCCTGAAACCGAATTGGATTTTTGGGATGATCTCATTTTTTTCGCTAAATTTGTCTATCCTTTTTAGAACTAGTTTTTCGATAGTTTGCTCATAGTGGGGAGGAGACTAATAGGCCTTCTGTTCTGAGGGAACATTGGGTCCTTTCCCGGTTTAGGAAGAGTTATTACTGTCCCAGTTTCCATACGTCTGGGAAGTGAAGAGTGTAAGTAGAGCGTTGAATATTGTCAGTAGCGTGAGTTATTGCCTCGGTGGTAGTTTCTGTAGTGGGTTTTGTTTGATAGTCTGTCGTGGCCTGGCGCTTTATTTTTTGGGAGTTGTTTCATTGTGTAGTTTAGTTCATCTAGTGTTTATTAGGTCCACCCCTGACACTATTGGTCTAAATAGGTATTCCCGTACTGGATCTCTGTGGGGTCCCTGACGAAGTCTGCGTCTCTCGGGTTTTGGTTTGGTGTTTAAAATGTTTCTCCAGAGTCACGGCTATGGCCTCCGCTTTCTCTGAGCTTGTATAGGCCATACCGTGCTCCCGTGTATAGCGGGTACCCACCGTTTGTTGCCTGATGATTTAAGCTGTTTTGTGACTTTCCAGGACTTTACTGGGGTCCATGGCAGCGTCAGTGATGTATGTGTTCCAGTTGTTGATTTAATAGTTTTAATGTACGTCTTACTTGTGCAGTGAGTCTATTGCAGGCTGTTCTTTTGTTGTGGTGTTCTGTATGTTTGCCAGTCTCTCCTTGCCCCTCGTTTCTGGGCGAGCAGAAAGTCAAGGTCTGGGTGTTGGCGTCTCAAGTCATGTTTTTCCTGTTCTATCGCGGTGTTAGTTCTGTATGCTTCCTGTACTGTGCTGGTAAAGAGTTGGAGTGTAGGTCTGCTTCTTCGGTGGTCGTGATGTTTAGTTTTCGGGTACTGTTTCGTCTAGTGTTCTTTTGAACCCTTCCAGTTAGTAGTAGTTTTTAGTTTTTTAATGTTGTTTATTGTATTTCTGTGTTTGTTGTGATCTCGACATTATAGGGTTGTGGTCCGAGTCCCGCTCTTTAAGAACTGAGAGCTCTTCCGGTGTCACCCCTATATTGTTCAAGACCACGTCTTTTTACATTGGCCCCTGTAGTGGGTTTGAGGGGTAAAATGTCGGTTCGCCAGGCCCGACTACCGTGTTTTCCCTTAGTGTCCGCGTGATCGTTTAGTATGGTTTCCATTCCCATTGGTCAGTCGGCTATTCCAGTTCAAGTGTTTTTCTATTCATGTCCCTGCTAAGAATATCTTATCGAAGTTCGTAAGTTCGTCTAGGTCGCTCTGTAGTATTGTCTTGGTCGGTTGGGTTTATATATGGCCGCGAATAGGATACCTCCGCTCTTTGTATTTACTTTTATTGCTGTTGCTTTTATGTTTTGTAAGGTTTGAAAAAAAATGTTGTGTGGGGAATATTGTCTTTGATGAAAATTTCTGTTCCCCCGCACTTCTGCCGGGTCTATTGTTTATATAGATGGTAGCCTAAAAAGTTAAGTCTCTTGTTTTGGTTTAGATGGGTTTCGTTGATTAGTCCTATATCTATTCCATATGTTTTAAAAGTTCTTCTAATTCATGAGCCTGCGTCAGTATCCCGTTGCGTTCCATATAAAAACGCGTAGAATGTCCTTGGTCCGCGTTTGTCTAGTATTCCCGATTTACAAAGTAGTCAGTCACTCCCTCTATCATGATAAACATTTCTCTGTTGAGTCTGTTGCTTGTCTGAGCCTATTGAGATAAGGTTTTTAAATGTGTAAAGATCTTCATTATGTTTAAGTCTTTGAGTAGCCTAATTAAGTCTTTTATGTCAGAACCCGGGTTTAACCGGCTTTTGTTGTGGGGGGCCCTTTTGTTTGTTTTGCCTGTACTGCTGGGCGTAGGATCGGTGGATCTTGGCGCCTCAGGACGGGGGGGTTTGCCACGGGTCTCTGCCGCTTGGTGGGGAAACTCTGTGTGTTGGAGGGTGGGGGCATGGGTCCGGGTCAGAGTTTTGTTCTGTGTGTTTGTCTTTGGTAGTTGTGCGTCTTCTTCTTTTCTAGTAAGTCTAAGTACACCGGGGGACTTGCTGTAATTACGTGTGGCTTCCCATACAGTTTAGCATCGGGCAGGGTGGTGGCGTCTTTTTGGGGCAGTCTTTGGTGATGTGCTGTTTTAAGCACTTGACACACGGGGTTGTTCTGGCAGTTATTCTTAGTATGGCCCTATCTTTGGCACTTGTGGCATTGTATGATGTGTTGATTGGTGGTATGTAGGGTTCGATCCTAAACTTGGTATGGGTTTAAATTTACTTTACTTGGAAAAATGGTGTTTGTGTCTGTGCTCTTTGCTAGAGTCATTGGAAAGTAGGGAGAAGTGTCACGGTCTGGGTCGTGTTGTCCGCAGCCGAAATTCCTGGAGAATTGTCTCACGTCAGTCACTGGGAATCCCATGTCTTTAAGTTCTGCCTTTTAGGTCAATGGTAGCCATGTTGGAGGGAGCCCTTGACTATGACTTTGACTGGTTTGTCCCCCGGTTTGCGTGTAAGTGTGAATCCTGTTTTAGGTCCTTCAGTAAGTGCTGTATTAGGTCGTAGTCCCGCTTGTTGGTGGTGTGAATTTTAAGGGCCGTTTGTTTATGTACGTGATTTTTAATGTCCCCCCCTATCTCTTTTGCTACCTTGGCTATCTGAGAGTAGTTTTTTGTTCCCAGCGTCACTATTGGTGGGTAGTGTGTCTTGGTGTTTGGGGGTTGTTGTAGGCAGCTGTTTGTCAGTGTTTGGTCGAGTGGTGAGGGAGTATTGTTTTCGGCCCTTTTCAGGGCGTTCGAACTTGTTTGTCAACTCTGTTGGTGTCTTTTTTGTCTGGGGTAGCTTGTGAGGTCTGAATTTCCTTTTCCGTCCCAGTTTGTCGGCCATCGTGAAAATTCCCTGTCCGTCAGTGTCTGCTTCCATGTCTGAGTTGTCCGTAGAGGAGTAGTCCATGTCCGTGTTTCGTTTTGTTTGGTACTTGGGTTGGGGTGGTCGGGGGCGGCCATTTCGCTCAGCCCTGAAAAGGGGGAGGCTAGTGGCCAGTGTGGAAGGGTTAAGATACCCTCCTCTGTGCAGTGCGGGAGGATCTGTGATGTTGTCTGGTGTCCGGAAGAGTGCGCCCACTGCGAGGTATTGTTCGCAGCCGGTCTCGATTTTTCGGCTACTGTGGCTTTGTTGGCACCGTTTTGGTATCCACCACAGAAATTGCCACGAAACGTCCCTTCCGAGTACTAAAAAATAGCTCCAGAGATCACCGTGTTATTTACCCCCCACCACTGCCGGCCCTTGACCAATGGGGAAACGGGGGCTTCCTATTGGCGCGAGAAACCGTTAGAGACAGAGTCCATCACGGGGAGCCAATAGGGAAAGCGCTGGCGCAGTGAGCAGAGGTGGAGTCGTCACGGACGGCTCAGACAACATGGACTGTGGGCCGGACGGCAGTAGGGAGGGAGGGTGAAGCGGCCGGTGCAAGTGCGAGGAAAGAAGGCTGATGAACAGTGGGGTACCAAGTAAACAGAATCAAGCACTCTAAAAAAAGCATTTTAAAAATGGGCCTAGGCCTGTATCATTCAAATTACACCGGGAAAATTTTCAAACAGGTGGGAGGTAATGGTAGTAATAAGTAAAAGGGCATTAGTTTAAGTGAAGGGTTTTAATGATCGGATTTAAATGGGGGTGAAGGAGGGGGAGTAGCTGGCTTAAAAAAAAAAATATGGAAAATAGATAATGCCAAAAACGGGGTTGGGAAAAGGGAGAGTGGTTGTAAACAGTATTCTTGAAACCACCAAAAAATTTGGATTTAAAATTACCTTTCCCAATCTCCCCCCAAATAATAGAGCTCTTTATCTTGAATGAATAAAAAGTCAACTCTACACCCTTTTTAAAACATTGTAAATAAAAGGGTTTTTGGGTTTTGTTATGTTAAATTTTGATTTAAATAGAGAGTGAAAAATAAATTATAAATTTTTTTAAAAAACTTTCTTTTAAATATTAAAAAAACTGTTTGTAAGCAAAGCTAAAATGGTCCCACCCCAACCCAACAAAAGGAGTTTTATTGTTGGCTCCCAACCGTTTACTAGGGACTATATGGGTTTTGGAAATCACCGGATGTTTCGAGTCATTTTGCCTAAATTTTTTTTTCCCTTTATTAACGAAAAATGAGTACTTTTTCTCAAAATTCTACCTCTCATACAATTCCAAAAGTGTGAACGCGATTTAGTTCAAAAGGTTTTTGAGAGTGAAAAATTGAAAACGAAGTGAATTTAAAATCAAGCCCTGAAATAAATGTTTTAAAAATATAATTTTGTTTTAAATTTGTGGAAATATTTTTTTTCTGCACCGGTCGGGAGAAAAATATTGCTATCGTTAAAAAAAATTTAAAAGTTTTGAAAAATATCGACGTTTCGTGACCCTAAAACCCGAAAAGTGTTTTTTGCGTGCCCCTGTCTGTGTGTTTGTATCGTGATAGAGCCTAACCTTTTTCATCGATCGGCTGAAAAATTGATATCAAAGGGTTTTTGATGGGGGCCCCCAGAGGTTTTTGGAGTTGATACCCAACCCAAAAAATTAAAGGGGGGTAGTTTTTTTAAACGACTTTTTCTACTGGCGAATTCGAGCGATTTTTGAAGAGGGGGGTTGCATTTAACTAACACATAAAGCATAAAATATGTGATCATCTGAAAAGTTTTTACCCCTCCATGACTCCCCTTTCCCCCTCTTTTTACCTGTGTCAGGGGGGTAAAAAAACCCCATCCCCATCGGAAGACAGGGGTCAGCTTTTCGTTAGAGATTAAATAAAACCATTTCCCGTGTGGTAACAAAGTGAGTAAGACACTAGAGGATTGCCCATGTTTTAAAAATTTGGGAGTCGCGAACTTTCGGGGTTTGTGGCTTTTTTTGGTGTATCCATTTCTTGTTGAGATTAAAATGTTATGTTTTTTTTTTAAAATTGTTTATTACTATGGGAAGGTACAAATTCAAATAGGGTTTAAAAAACGTTTAGTTACTAATTAGTTTTTTTTTGGTTACCTAACCAAAGCGTGCTTGTTGACTTGTTTGCTGATGGTCTGTGTTAGCAAGAGCGTTACTATCAATCTTTTAAATACCCTTGGTCTTTAAATTCACTTTTGAAAATCTTAGTCGCTTTAAATTTAAATAATATAGAAAATCTGTTTATAGGAATTTAAAATTTAAAACCGTGGGCTTAACGGCACGCGTTTGGTTAAAATGAGGTGGAGTCAATTTTGCCTGAGGGTTCTGGGATTGATTTTCCCTATACAATTTTTACTCTTCCCTCGAAATTCGGGAAAACTTAATCTTATTAAACCTTTTTATCCAAACCCAAAAAGCGAAATTAGAAAATGTTTATAACCCAAACGATTATTAATATCGGTCAAAAAAATTTGAAAATTGATTGTAAGATATTAAAAAAACTAAAATTTTTAAACCAGGATTTAATTTTTTGTGGGCCCAAAAAGAGGTTGGGGTGGTCCCCAAAAAAAAAAATTGATGTAAAAACCCGGAAAAGGTTGGAACCCTGAACTAAGCTCCCATTTAACCACAAGTTAATGTCCGAATTTAAAAGTGAAATTGGGCTTTTTCCCTTTTCTACCTCTAAATGTTAGTGATGGATCTTTTTTTAAATTATTTTTGGCTAGGAGAATTTAAATGGACTTGTCATCGTTGTAGATTTTAAATTTCGAAATTACCCTGGTTAAACTTTTAAAATTTAGGCTAAGAATGGAAATACTGGTCAATAAGATTAACCTAACCCCCAAATAAAACACCCAATGATCATTTGTTTTCGAGTCTGTGTCTGAAATTTTCAAGTTTGTTTTTATATAATGCGTGAGGAAAAAAATAAATTTTCGAGTATTTCTTTTTCTTTTAACACTTGATAAGACAGAAAAATTTTTAATATTGTCAGGTGTATTTATTTCGTGAGTGAATTGTTACTAAATATTAAATATCATAAATATGTACAAAATGTATAAAATTTAGGAGCAATAATAAATCAATGGTTTTTGTCTTAGTTGAGTAGATGCGCTTATAGATACTTGTATCTTTCTATCCTTTGGTACCCCCGTTAACGTTTTCATTTTCTAATCGCGGAGTTGCAATTAGTAGCAAAAAAATAACCAATTATTTATTCGAAAAAAGCCCCAAAATTTATCTACAAATTACTGGCATCTGTGAACGAAATATATACTAAAAAAAATGATTCTTAAACAATTTTTTTAAACCCAAATTATGAAAAATTAACTTGTTTTCAGTTTTAAAGTTATATTTTAAATTCAGCCAAGTATTTTTCCCATGGTGGGGGGAAATACAGTAATTTTATGGGGGTTTGTAAATTGGGTGAATCGTTTGCAATACTGTCAGTTAGTAATGGGGGTTGGGGTTCGAATCTTTAACGAAACACTGGAAAAAATTCAACATAAAAGTTGGTAGTAGGTGGCTAACCAAGTAGGCGCCCTGGTTTCTTTCCCCGATATGGTAATAGATGTTTATTGTAAAAGTCGTGGGGGATTGAATATGTTCAAAATCGTGCGCTGAAAAAGGTCGACTGAAAAATGAATTGTTAAAAAAAAGATTTTGTTTAAAAAATAAACCGTTAAACACCCAACCAATATTTGTAATATCTTAAGATAAAATAGGGAGCAATTTTTTTACTTGAGTATTTCTGGAAAAATCGAGTACAGGATTCGAAACAAAATTTTGTAGTCGACTACTTTTACTCGATTTTTCCCCATGACTGAGCTCATGAGCATAGGACATGAGCAAAGAGTGTCCCAAATTCACATTAAAAAATTCTTCCCAGAATCATAAACAGTGTCTCGTTTTCATAGTTTGAATAAATTAAAGCTAGATTATCAATATCATTTTTTAAACATAGTGGTTAAAGTCTGTTCCCAAATAAAATAATTGATTTATTCTTTAAAATTATAAAAGTCTAAAATTCTTTAAAATGTATTGACCTGAAAAAAAAATCTTATCAGTTAAAAAAGATTGAAAAATAATTTTTATGCAGTGCAAATTTTTTAAAGGGAAAAATGACACTTCATTTTAAAGAAAAATTTTTAGAAAAGGTGACTTATTTATACATTAGTAAGTTAAAAATTTTCCCATTTGTCCCCTCTACAGAAGGTGAAAAAGTTTTTACGTTAAACGTTCTTCTTTTAAAACCTAAAATGGGCCCATTTGGGGATAAAATTTCCCAAATTTTCACAAAAGCTTTTATTAAAAAAACTATCGGAATGGATCCTTTCCGAGTGGATACAATTCCAGTTTTGTGGATATAATTCCAGTGGATAAAATTTCCCTTTTTTTAAAAAAAGCAGTTTTTTACAAACTATGGGAAAAAATTCCCACCCGAGTGGAACAATTCGTCCCCTCAGTGCTCACGTCAATGAGCTGGTTGCCCCACACTACTTATCCCTACCATCCCAGGAGATCTTGATTTACGAGTCTCACGGTAACTTCATTCCCTGTTCGCCTCAGAAAACCTCTCTGTATATAAAATATCCTAGCGTCAGTTGTTTTTGCCCCCCCCAAACCACATAAAAGTAAACCCAAAAAAAATTGAAGTATTTTATACAGGCAGATTAGGTTTCAAACTTTTTAAAAAAGGGGGCCCAAACCTATTTTTATATAATCTCTGCGCTTGTTTGGTGTTTTTGGTATACTTGGCTTTCATAGATTTAAGGAGACTTTTCCCCTTTTTTAAAATCAAATTTAGCCTTTTTTTGTTAAATAGCTTTTTAGTCCCCTTTTTTAAATGAAAGATATTTCAAAATAGTTTTCCCCAGATTAAAGTTTTGTTCTTTTTTAAATGAGAAAAATCACAAAAAAAAATATACTCTGTATATAAAATATTTTTTTAATATATATTGTTTTATAAGTCCGCACACTTGGGGTTTAAAAATTTATATTGATTTATGAAGGGGAATCTTTTTTAAAATAGGAAGATATTTGTTATTTTCATTTTACAAAATGATTTTTTTTAGTCAAAAAAAGTGTTTGGACATTGCTAATGCCCCCGGTACCCCCAATCCCCCCCCCCCCCGGTGGATTGGGTGGATTAGGTACTGCTACCTTACAGTATGATTTCCCCCCCAAAAAAACCTACCCCGGCAAATCTGATTTGCTCTCCCTCTATAAGAAAATTTTACCTGGAAATACTTTGGGGAAATTCTATTGTCCATACATTTACTTTCTTATCCAGTTATTTATTTAAATAAAATTACTCGAAAAATTGTGTGAAATAAATATTAATGTTAAGTACAAATTATTGACGAATGTATGGTAATTTAATTTTACTAATTTTTGAAAAAAAAACCTGATCTTTTTCTAAGCTAGAATAAAAATTTACTTTTTTTGTTAACATTTTAAAGTTTTTTTAAATTTTGCGTTTTTCGCTTTTCTTACATTGTAGTCTGGTTTCAAAATTTGTCCATAGTTTTTAAAATTGAAATATAAAGGGTATTGGAATTTACTTTTTTAAAAAAATAGAAAAGGTTGTTACATTTTTGCATTTTTTTAAATTCTACCACAAAAAACTTTTTCCCAATTAATTGCGAGTCCGTAAAAAAACTTTTTAAGATTCTTTGGCCAAAAAACATTTTTATATATGCTTGATTTTAAACTCTTGAATAGTTTTAAATAACAGTTGAAGAATTCGGGTTTTTTGCTTTTTTTTTTGTCAATGAAGGGAAAAATTTGATATTTTTTCTTCCATCCTATGTTTTCAAATCCATCTTATCGTTTGAACATTCTTTACACACCGTGAAAGTACATTAATTTGCCACTTTGAAACTGCATAGATTATATATATCAAGTACTTTTTTATTATCTGTAACTTTCTTCATTGTAAAAGACTCAAAAAATTTGTATGTTGAGATACTAATCTCATAATTTTTTTCTTCGATTCTCTTTTCTCCGATAAAAATTTTGTTTAATAAAAAATTCGCTAGATCTGAAGATTTTATTTTTCAGCTGATAGTGCTTTTTTTTTTTTTTAAAACCCAAAAAATTTCAGTTCCCTTATGTGAAAATTTTCCCCTCCATCTTTGACGGTTTTTTCCAACTGTTAAAATATCATCTTTTAAAATTTGCCTAATAAAGCACTTGAAAACTTTCCTTTGGGGTTTCTAAAAAGTACTTACGGGCTTTTAAATGTTTTTGTAGGTGCTTAAATGAAAATATTGTTTTAAAAACAAATTTTTTTCCTGCACTTTGGTTTGCTTTTTTCAATCCACAAAAAATTGACCTTGATCAAAACATTTTCGAATAACGGGAAAAATTTCGGTTCTACTTTTTCACATCTGTTGGTTCTCAAAAACCGTCTCTTAATTTGTTCCTGATGCATTTTAGTAATTACAACTTTCCACTGTCGATATTAGGGTCAAAACTGAAAAGTACTGTTGTATTTTTTGGACTAGTTTAAGCGCTATTTTTTTTATCGAACAATTTTGGCACAAAGAAACTTTTTGTCTTTCTACTGAAAAAAAAGCATTTTTTCTGGCAGATTGGGGCAAAATTTCAGCAGTTTTCTTGCTTAATCTATAAATGTTTTAAATGTCACTTTTTTTTTCCCCCATACGTTTTGGTGCCGTTCATAAAGATTTGTCGTCAGGTATTTGTGTTGTTTTTATGTTCAGGAAAATAGAGGTTTTTTTGGGGAGTCAGAGGGTTTCACCCAAATTTTTAGGTTGCTTAAAGAGGTGAACTGTATAAAAAAAATAAAATATTCCTTTTTTAATTTTAAAAGGATTAGTATTATGTTGCATTGGTCCCCACATAAAATTTCAAACATCTTTCGTTAATCTATTTAGATATATTTTCCCAAATGTGGAACCCAAAATTATGATATTGCTTTAAAATATTAAAAAATAATTGGTGAAGTTTTCCCGTTTCATATGTTTTGAGGAAAAAGGGCCCGAAAAACATTTTTGTTTTTTCACAAAATTGAGAAAATTTAAAAATGTTTGAACTGAAAATCCAGTTCTGCATGGCCCCCCTTCTTTCCCAGACCTCTATTTTCCCCCTTTTTGTAGGTTTAGTCTGGCGTAGAAAAATTCACCCAACAAAAACTTTTTACAAATTTATTTGTAACCCGAATTTTTTTTTTTTTTTTCCAATTAGTCATATTGTTGTTTACTCGTCCGATGTTCAGTACTTAATTTCTTTTTAAAAGGTTTTTATATCGTGGTGGGGAAGTGTCGGGGACATTGGTATACCCGGAGGATAGAAAAATATGTGGCAGCCCCAAAAATACCCCTAGTAGATAAGGGGGATTCATTTGAATAAGGCTCAGTTGCCCCTCTAATTTTTATTTTTATTTTCCGTTTTCTTTGTTTTTTCCAAAGGTTGACCTTTTTAGATTTTTTGAGCTGTCTTTAGTGCTTTTCAATTGTTCATTCCAACTTTCCCCCAATTTCATCTTTTGTTTCCGTTTCAAGAATGGTTCTTAGTGTTGACCCAAATTAGGGATTTTTTCATGATCTTTTTCCAAACCCTTTAAAATGTTTTTTGTAGGTTAATTTTAAAACATGTATTTACTTTTTAAAATTCGATTTACATTACATATAAAAAAATTGAAGGTGAACTTTCGGGTTTTTTATTTAATAAAGGGCTTTTTTATTTTTATCTTTTTGATTTTTAATTTAACTTTGCTTTAGTGATTGAAAATTTGATTTAAAATCGAAAAATTTTTTAATTTTTTTTTTGGGAAGAAATCCTTTTTTCTCTATTTTTTTTAATAGTTTAATTTCCCCTTTTTCTTTCATCGGGTGTTTTTCTCTTTTTTAGAAAAACTTTGAAAAATATGTGGGGTTTTTTAATACTGAAAAAATGATTAATCTATTAATTTAGGCCTCTATCTTTTCAAATTTATAGTTCCGTTGGTCGTGTTATTTATCTTCCCAAATTTTTTCCCAAAATACAAAAATGTTTTTCAAAAAACCCAACGTATTTGTGGGGACAAAATTTCTCTATGAATAGACGGTTCTTTAAATTTTAAAAATCCCTCTTTTGGAAATTGAATAAGTTTTAAGCCATACTTTTCTTAAGTCATACTTTGTGAGTCCGGGACAAAACATCTGGAAGGCAGAAAAAGTTAAATATAAAAATTTTATACTAACACAAAAGCATACAGCAATATACATTTAAACATCCTAACTTGAAAAAAAGCCAAAAACATTTTGTAACTTGGGCCGACAGCGTTTCCTCCCCAAAACTTGGTTTTCTTTTGGGTGGCAAAATTTGATTTCGAAAAAAAAACAATATTGTGTTATCACAATTAAAAAATTCACAAGGAACTCCAATTAGTGAGTTACACAAATATTCAAATTAGGGTTTGTAAGAAAATAAAAAAAAAAACCCTATTTTCTTTTCAAAACCTTTTTGGATGGTGACTGGCGGTCTAGGGGAAAGGTGTAGCTTCTAACTGGGGGCCCGGGGTTCAACCCTCGGTCCCTGCAAAATTTTTTCTGTTTACCAAACCCTTTTCACCTGACAAGACATTTTTAAATGTGGGGAATCCCGGGTTCCCCCGGGTTCGGTTCCCGTTAAATGTGGTCCTTTCATTCATCTCAAAATCCCCTCCCAATTAACATTAGGAAGTGCGTATAACCAAAGGGTTTTAAGACGCGGTGCTATAAAAAATTAAAATAAAAATAATAACAACTATATTGAGAAATAGAAATTTACAAAATACTTTTTTTAAGTAATGGAAATGTTTTCCCCTTTCCGCCCGTCTTTTTTGGGGAAACTAATAAATTTTATTTTGAATAGGAACTGCTAGAAATTATAATACATGGTTCCATTATTAAAAATAATAATATATGGAATAGTGATCCCTACAATTTTTGGATTTCGCCCACAACTCCAAAAATATCAGCTGTATCGAAAAAAAATTGTAAAGCTTGTTACAAATTTGTATCCCGGGTACAGCTATTGTATTTTATTGACGTCCAAACAAATTGACAAATTCTTACCTTTTAATTGTTTTATTTTTATGTGAAAACATTTTACGTTTTGGGCCTAGAACCTTTACGGGTTTAAAGCAGAAAAAAATTTTCCCTATTACTACTTTAAAATAGTATGTCCTTTGTACAAAGTAATATATTTCTTGATAGTATAGTCAATGATAGAAACCTCACCCCTCTTATCTAAGGTTGAAAAAAACGGCCCGACAAATCAATAAAGTTTGTTTTTTTTTTTATTTTTAAGCAAGTTGTAAATAGTTTTTTCAATCCCTGAGGTGTAAAAATGAACAACTTGAGGTTTTCCCAAGCGAAAAAAGCAAACATATAATGACCATGTGAAAAGCATGATTTTTAGACCCAACCCCAAAAAATGGACATTGTTTGGCCCTTGTGCTATTAATATCATTGTGAATTCCCAAGCGATTGGGAAATTGCAGCGTCTAAATGGAATGGGCGAGTTAAAAGGGATCATTGGGACCGTAGCAGAAGAACAACCTCCCCTTGAATTTGCCGTTAAAAAATGGTAGTTAAAAAAAATTTAGCCAAAATTTTTTTATGAACAATCGCGTGCATTCTTTGCTTGGTGCATTTAAATTTCCCGAAGCAAAATGTCGGGGAAACCAATTTTTAATCGCAAATGTGGTGGCATTCCGGTAAATCCAGTGAATTCAAAAATTCAAAGGATAATTGACTGCTTCGTCAGGATCGAAAAAACAGTGTCGATCTTTTTAAAAGACTCTCATTCCCAGGGAATAACTTTTGTATTTGAAATTAATAGCTAACGTCGTTTTTTTGCGGCTAAAATAGCTGTTCCGTAGCCACGCCTGTTAATGTAATTAGCGCGTAAATCGGGGAATATGCTTTCAATAAAAAAGCATCTTTCGTGGCACCTGTTGCAAAAATTTTTTCTGGCATTTTATGCTTGTGTTTTTCCCATCAATAAAATTTTTCCTTGCAAGTTGAGCATTGTTGGGAAGACAGTCCCAAATGGATGTTTTGCAGTTGAAAGTTATTTATGTTAAGGGAAATGTATGACTTTCCCCATAGGTTTGTTTGTTTCAAACATGCGTTACTTCTTGATATGTAGGCGTGGAATAAACCGGCAATGTCTCTCTAAGATCACCGGACAGCAGTAGTAGGCGCCACGAAAAGTCTGGTATTATCTTTGAGATTTTTCATCGTTCTATCGAAGCTTCAAGTGAATGCTTGTGGGCCTAGTGCTTTCACCCGAATAATTTTGCTTTTTTGCAAAATTTTTGCCATCCCCGGAATGTTCTTTATGTTGCACTTTTGCGTTGGTTTGTGGAAAGTTCAATGGAAAACTTGAGTGGAATGTGCGTCCGTCCCCCATCAAGCAAAGTCGCTGCAATCCCTGATAAAGCTTTTGCCAACGCAATATGTTTTGTGAGAATTTGCGCGGTTCGTGAAGGGGAATTTTTTTCCCGTGCCCCCTGGTGGTCAAAAAATTTGAACCCGCCTTATTGTGCAAAAAATTTGAAAAATTTTTCGATCGTATATATTCTTTTGTTCGCAGTGAGCATTTGTCATTTTTTGCAACGAAAGTAGAAAAAAGGGGGCCGCATCGTTTGTTCGCGCAAAATATCGCTGTTAATGGTCTGTTGGGGGCGGTTAGGCGATGGCTACCGAAATGAATGGTGGCATTTAGAAATTAGAATACAATATCCTCAATTTTTTATTAACGACTGGTTATATTTTCCCGGTAAAAAGTCGAAAAGCGATGCAGAATGTGTCGCTAAAGGAATCTTTTATTTATCCAGAGAACAGAAGCTTGCGCGAAACATGTCGTCAAAATTTGCGAATAATTGGCGAATTTGTGAGGAGAGGAATCAGTACTGCATCTGAAGGTGAAACCCCCAAGGTTGTTATCTTCAGCAAAAAAATTCTGACAGCTGTGGTACGTGTGTACAAAATCCCATTGATTTTCGCAAGTATTGGAAGGAGTAGGTCCAGGATTTTTCCCAAACGACAAACGCAAAAAGAAGCTTTTGTGTTGTTTTTGGAGGGTGGTAAAAGGGCCCAAATGTATTTCCATAAATATTCCGTCGTTTTGGACTGAAAGGCCTCGCTTTCGTGGGCCCCCAGTTTTTTGATGTTTGTTCCACGTGAAAAATATTTGGCACTCAGTAAAATTAAGTTTTGCAAATTTGCCCAAAAAACCCTGGTTGGTTGATAGTTCGAAAAAATAGTTAGTGTGGTTTTTGGGGCAGTTAATGTGTTGTAGAGCGTCTTTCTGTGAAAAAAAACACGTATCCATTTTAAAGGGTCCCGGGCCCCAAATGTATCGCGGGTCTTTATTGTGTATGGGAAAATAAAAAGCGCAAAAACTGTTCTTTGCTCTATGTATCGGCCCATTTGAAAAACGTGTTTTTTTGTCGTTATCATTTACTTTTTAACAGCTATACACCTTTATCGCTGCCCTTATGAACGTTTTTGCAAATGTATTTTATGGACTTCCCCGAACGCGGAATTCAACGTTAATGTGAGTTTTGGGTTTTGTACAGAAATGGCAAATCGGAACCCCCCAGCAATTGCAATGTAAAACCGTTCCCCCGTTTGACATGCGCAATTGATTGATTGTCCCCTTATCTGTGTCTCTACGCGAACAAGGGGATAACGTCGTATTAGGGTATTGTTTATACAAATTTTTGGGGAAATTTTGTCATTTCCATTGCCCTGCACGGCACCGTAGTGTTTGAGCACGATGGACATGGAATGTTAGCGGTAAAATGTCAAAAAAACTCTTTTTCGTTTCCTATCGGGAATTTTGCTGAAATAATTTTATCAATTTTTTGACCGTACTTTGTCGACAAACCCAAATAAAAATTGTGCTGTGGAAAACTCGTTTTTCCCATTCAACCAAAAATACACCCCACAAGTGTTTCGCGAAGCAGGTTATGTGTAATCAATTTATAAAACGTTTTTTAATTTTTTGTTTAAAAGACACGTGCGGATATCTGGCGATGATTGTGTTTGACTGGAATAAAAAAATTTTAAATTTTTACCCCCTTTTGGATTGCACGTAAATGTAATGAACAAACTTGTCAGCCGTACGCGCGCACGAAAGTCATGGCGTCTTGAATTATTCTTGCTAGACGTGGCTCCCAATAATGTTTGGGGAAAAGAATATATGCGGTACGATGTCGTTGATTTAGGGGTTTCCCATTCGTTCCCGACGTTACCGACAATGCTCACGCAATGAATTTTCTCCTCAAAACCCAGTTCGCTTGAATATACTTGATTACCGTAACCTCCTTTAAAATTTTCATACACATCAACGATTATTGATGAAACAGTGGCAGCATGTAAAATGTTGTTGTCTTTTTGGCCAAAAATCATCAATGATATGCGTAGAAGTTCTCGCGCTCACTTTTTTTTGGTTTCGCCCTGCAAAGTAAAATATAAATAAGCAAAAATAAATTATTCTTACAGAAAAAAAAAAATTAAAATAATATGTAGATTTTACCTGTCCTGGATTTATTTGTTTGATGTTAAAATGATATCCATTTCCCCTTCCCCCAAAATATCAACGGATATTACAAAGCGTGTAAGAAATGATTTTTGAATTGGTAAACCATGTTATCTCGGGTTGGACCCGTATATCTCGACGTTCTATGCGTCCCCCAACCATAAAACGAATTTCATTCATTTGGTGAATTGTATCGGCCGCGTGTCCCCAAATGGTACTTTGTCGTTTTGATGACGATCATGTAGGGTCTTTTTTGCAGTCTGTTTGAAACGGAATAAAAAAAATGGACCAACTGGTTTTGTGTTTTTGCAAAAAAGGTTTCCCAAAGTCCCCCACAATTTTCGCTCCCCCATTGCTCGGTGTAGTTTTACTGGCAGCGTGCATTTATTGTTGCTCCTCTTTGCCCATTAAGTAGATTTGAAAGAATTTTTGGTCGGCATCAGGCATTGAGTTTAAATAACCTATTTGATGATATACTTCCCGAATTTTAAACGTTGATTCAAAATGGTACCCCCTAATTTGAACGATTTTGTTGCTCCAAATGAGTCATTTGGAAGAAAGATTGAATTTGCGAATTTTACGCAAAAAAAATTTTTGATTGGGTGGGGCTCAGCCAATATGTTTTTCAATGGTTTGGCGGCGAATTCAATGGTGGGTAAAACTTTTCCAGACGCGCGCAAAAACCCGGGCCCCGATTCCCCTTTGTATTTGATGATGGCAGTGTGCTTTTTTACCATAGCGCGATGAAAATTTGTGAATGGATAAATAGCGATGTCAGACTCATATTCGAACGAAAGGACGGGAATTTATGCGGTTTTCAATGCGGGGATGTATTGCGGGCGTTTGTTCATGTTCTTGTGTGCGTCGGGGCTGTTGACGCGCCTGTTTTTTTCTCAATGTTTTAGCTCGAAGGCGTTCGTTTCGTTGCTTTTGACTTTTTTTTCCCGTGTGTTTGTAACCTGGATTTAAATTTGCTTTGCCCGTCAATCGATTTCTGCCGTTCGATTTAACCGACAGGTGTGGACTTTTTGTGATTCTGTGTCGTCGACCAAATTTTCCCCCTGTCACAAAAGAGTGGCCTGTTTTTTAAATTAAACACACAACACCTAAATAAGAAAATTATATTTAAATTTTTATGGATTCTGTTTGTTTTTTCGATGAGATTTTTAACCCCGTAAATTTTTAAAATATCGACCAAATAACCCTTAAAAAAAAAAATTTGCGGGTTAGATTGATTGTTTTGAATACGAGGTTTTAAAAATTTTAAATTTATGGAAGTATGTAATTTTTCCTTCAACCAAGCCCCCTTCACTTTTCCCAATTTTTGTATTTGAGTACATTGGATGAAAATACATAATATTCAAGCGATTGTGATACATGGAATATCGAAACAATGTACGGGAAATTGAAATGTAAAAACCAACGCCAAGCCAGGAAAGGATTGCGCTGTTTGATGGAAAGTCAAATACACAAAATTCGAAATCAATCCCACTAGGGTACCAAAAAAAAACTTGAATTATTCTCAGAAGTTCATTTTTCCCTTTAAAAGGTTTTAAGGGCCCAATATTGATGAACTTATGTTTTTTTTTGGGTCAATTTTCTATTATATCTTTTTTAAAATATTGGGGGTGGGGGGTGGGGAGAGAAATTGTGAGGTAATGTTTAAATTAGCAAAAAAATTTTTAAAAGAAAATTCCCTCAAATAAATTTCCCCTAAAAAATAAAAAAAATCCTAGAACTCGATTGAAAGGGCCCCTAGGGTTAAATTTGGGAAAATAAAAAATCATCCTGGCCCCACTCAAACACACCAAAAAATTTATAAAAATCGGTAAAGGGCGTTTGGACGAGTTCGTGTATACACAGTCAGAAGAATTTATTATTTTAAGTTTAATTTTTAAAAAGCGTCCAAACACGCGCGAATGCACTAAACCCCGTGAATTCCAAGCGGCGGGAAGGGGGAAGGACCATCCCATGACGTCCCCTCGTGGTGGGGGTTAGAGCATGCAGGCCCGTTGCTCTGTAGGCCCCGCTCTGTCGCTGTAATCGGAGAAATTTTGCCTTGTGTGCTCCCCCCTACTGATATACCCCCAAAAAACCCAACCCCAATTAAACCCCCCACCCCCCCCACCCCACTCCTTCCACTTCCTTTCAGTTTATTGTAAAATTAGCCCTGTTAGGGGCCCCCCAACTGTGGCGTCCCTGAATATGGGAAATTTTAATTTGAGTCGGAAGTAATTAATCTGGAAAAGATTTCTTTTTTAGATATATTGTTGAAAAAATTTTAATTTGTGGCAGAAAGGGAGCAGCTGATTTTAGTTTTTAGTTTCATTTTTTTTGGCAAAATAAATCAAATTTTTCTCCAATGCAATGTGAGTTTAGTTTTAGCACATGCTAATTTTAACAGATTTGAATATCTTTTTTAAGGGTTGTCCGGGGAAATGTTGTCAAAACTTTTTTAAAAAAGGGGAGAAAAAGTTTTGACAAATTTGGGCATCTTGAAAGATATTCAAGAACCGTTGGTTTTATCGTGCCGAAAAACTAAACTTTACATTGCTTTGGGCAATATTTGTTTTAATTTTTGCCCCAAAAATTTTTATTTATAAAAACTAAAAAATAATTGCATCCCTTCTGCCGCCCTTTAAAACTTGAGAAGTTTTTTTTTTACGAAAATGATTAATAAAGTCTAAAATTTGTAATGGCACGGGATCTGACATTTTTTTTAGTTACATTGATTTTTGTTTACAAACAAAATCATTTCTTCTTTTTCTCGGGGGCTTTAAATTTTTTGCAGTAGATTACACGACGCGTTGTGATGTCACGTACCCGACTTCACTCTATGAAAAAAAGATGAGTCTTTGCTCTCTCTCGTTCGTTACGAACAATATTTTCGCGAGTAAAGCATTGGCAAATAAGGGAAAAAACAATTGAGCTGTAACAAATCTCAGGCCTTTGTAGGGTTTTTGAAAAAACCGGAATATTCTACAATCTGATGTGTTTTTATAATTACTTTGTTTCCTTCAAAGTATTGCATTTGCCCTCGAAAACAATAAGTTGAAAATGAATGTATGAGAATAATTAAATTTGTAAGGTAAAATAAATGGGTAGTAACAGCGGGTAAAAATTAATAAAAAATATCTAAAAGAGTCCTAATTTAATACACCTTTTTGACTAAATATGTGTATGATGACGTGTATTTATTTACTTAAAAAACCAATCAATCTTATCTGTCACAAAAAATACATCAGTCCCTGTCATATTTTTGGGTTTTCTCAGTTCAATAATTCCTCTTTGTTTTAGTTATATGGGCATAATTAAATAATGTTTGACTTTTTGAATTTAAAATTTGAATGGATACAAAACCCTGGCCGAATGGAAAATGAGCTCATTTCTAATGATACAACATCTGCGAAATTTTTTTACCTCCTCCAAAATGTGTACCCTAGATGTTTTGCTTTCTCCTTCTTGTGAGCAGGATACGTTCCAGGAGCAGGGGATTTTATATTCCACCGCCAAGGCGAAATATTTTATTTTGTTGCTCGTAAACCCGCTGGGATTTGCCGTTGTGAACAATCAGGTAGTAGAATCATATCCCGAAAATTTTTTAAAACACTTCAAATACATAAATAAAAAAAGATTCAGTTTAAATAAGTTTTCGTATTTTGATAGTTAGAAATATTAATATTTTTTATAATTTTTCTTATTTAAAAAGAATGATTAAGACCCTTTTAGTGTGTGTGTGTGTGTGTGAGTTGGGGATTTTTTGAAATAATTTTTCCAGCCCTAAAAAGGGGTCTGTAATTAGAATATTGTTATTATTTTATATTTTGTCACAAAAGATATTTATGAAATTAGGAATTTGCTTATTTTATTTTAAAAAATTTGCATTGAATTAGAGTTTTATACATAAAAAAAATTTAAATATTTTTAAAAAAAGTATTTTGTACGTACATTTATCAATAATGATTGGTGCGCGCAAAAATTCTCCCTTTTCTGAAAATGGTAAATTTTTTTATAATTTAATATACAAACTAGTTAATAGCATTGAACAGCAATGAAGAATATACATCACGTGTAGCCAAAGAGATAAATGAAATAGTGTTACAGCACTTTTTGAGGGAAAAAAAAATTTTTTGGTTCTTATAAAGAATATCGTTTACTGCGCAATATTAGCAGAATAAGTTGTTATAATTTTTTTGCCCCCCTTAGTTATGTTTTTCAAATTTTGAGGCTTCCCTCAATTTTAGCCCTCCATTCTTGGTTTCTTTTTTAAAGTCTTTTGATTATTGGATTGTATTGTTCTGTAAATTTTCAATCTCCATTTCCACCTACATTTAAAAATACATACATTTGATTATAGCTCGGAAACATTTGGGTTTTTTAAAAATATAGTCAGAATAAGAGTTTTTTTAATCTTAAACTCTTACATTTTTTTAATAAAAATTTTCCTTATTCAAAAAACTGTGGAAACTGATTTAAAAAATGGATTTATTCGTTTTTGAAAATAGGCCTACCCTTAAGTTATTTTACGGGAAAAATTTGGGCGCCCCTTTGTTTGAATGTTAAACTGTGCATTTTTACAAGGTTTAATAAAAATCAATAAAATTTATTTTTTTTGCTTACACCCCCAAGTAAAACTAAACCTTAAAATTTTTGGGCTAGAAAGTAATTCCAAAAAACTAATTATTGGGGAAATTTATAAAAACCCTAGATACCCCCCCAAATTTTATCCCATGTCTGGGCTTTAAAGTCCCATAAACCCGCTTGTTGGCCCCTGGCGCAGGGGTACCTTTCGTGCTGCTGCCCAAAGACGAAAAGATTTGAATCGGTATACTTCCCCCCCAAGTAGGGGCGAAATTTGCCCGGTTTTAGATGTTTATTCGATATTTTTATTAAGGGGGGGAAAAAGGGGTTTTCCCCAAAACAAAATATTTTTTTATAACCCATTTTTAAAGGGTTTTGAGGGGAAAAACTTCGAATTTTGTTTAAAAAGTTGAAAAATATCAATTTTTTTAACCCCCTTGATGTTTAAGGGGTGGGGAAAAAAATGAATACAAAAAAAATTTAAATTCAATATGTAAATTTGTTTTAATAAAAACTCCCAAAAGATGGTAGAAGTTTGTAGTTTATTTTTGTGAATTCTGTGGTGTTTGTGGATGTGTGAGTGAGGGGCCAGGCCAGGGGAGGGGTGGGGTGGGGGGGTGGGAGATGTCAGCCCCCGTCAGTGTAACGCTGATAATGTAGTGGCGTGCTTATTATTTAATTATGGGCCCTATAATTTCTCAATATCCCTTATTTGGTTTTTTGAAAAGTAGTGAGAATGTGTATTTATGAAAGTGGGTTTATGTTCCTTTTAAAAATTTAAAAGGTGTCAAAAATTAATTTTGTTTTTTTTTCAGTTTTGATTTCCGGGTAGTTTTTTTTATTTTCAACTTTTGTACCCAATCGGATGTTTTACAGTAAAAGTTGGCCCTTTTTTTTTATTTTCTAGTGGAAAATTGGTCTGATTTAAAACTTCCCCATCCCCCCCTAATAAATAAAAGCGCGTTTTTTCAATGCAGTTTTAAATTTTCAGGCAGATGCAATTACATGCCCCCACCCAAATTTTGTGGCACGGTTTAAATGTAATTCATGTTGACTAGATGCTGGGAATGGAGATCGGGTTCATCCGGTAGTGATGAAAGGGTTTTCCTAAATGCCCTTTACGCTCTTAGAAAAGGGGTGAATCCTAAAATTTCCCTACCCATCATAGGCCCTTGGTGTAATTAGGATTGCTTGTCCAACAGGTAGTAAGACCTTTTGCGTGTATAAGTTCATACATTGTAACCTGAAAAAAAGTATAACTTGCTAAAAAAATTTTTTATTTATTTTATTCGTGAATTTATGAGTAATTAGTTCTTTTAGGGCTTTTTTGGGATTTTTAGGTGTTGCATTAGTTTTTTAAAATAATTATGGTTTCAAAGGTCTTAAAAAAAACCAAAAAAAAGAAACACTGCAATATGTAATGTTTGTTTGGTTGTTGGATTTTCTGTTATTTTGGTTTGGACCCCCAATAGGATATTTTAGGTTTAAAAAAATTTCAATTGAATTTGATTTTTTTTTTTGTAAGATTTGTGTTTAAATCCTTTTTTTTCTGAAAACCTAGAATCTCCCTTAAAGGGTTAGAGGGCCCAATTTTAAAACATTAAAGTTTCCACACAAATATTTCTAAGCCATTTAAAAAATTTTTTAAAATTTTTTTTATTAATATTAATACAAATTTTGAAATATTTTTTTCAAGTCAAGTTTGTATTATTTTTTAAAAAAATATTGCTGGGTACACAATTCGTAAAATTTCGATTTTAATGATCTCAGCAAATAAAAAACCTTTGAAAAATTATAAAAATGTTTTGTTAACAAAACCTTTAAAGTCCCCAAAAGAAAAATGTAAATTTAGCCGTTCAAAAACAGGGGAATTTATTCTTATACCTGTAGCTTTGACTTGTACACCCCAAGTGTGCCAGGAATAAACACAAGGTGACACCTAATTAACTAATGGAATGGGCGCTTCCCCTATGAAATAGTCTGCCTTCAGGTCTGGTTAATTTTTTTTATTTAGTACTAGTAGCACTAAAAAAATTTCGGTTAAAAATAGGAATTGAAAGGTATTTTTGGAAGCCCCCTTTAGTTCTAGGAGTCTTCCAAATTCAAAGGGAAAAGTAGGAAATTTTTTTGATTTTCAAAAAAAAAAATTTTTTTTTACATATAACAAAAAATTTCTTGTAGTTGTTTTGCACCATTGTTTTTAATATTTTTGGTTAAATCTGAGAATAAGTTTTATCAAAACAGCAATTCAATTACTTCAGTTTTTTCCATATGAATTTGATTTGAATATACAAAACAGCAGAATTGTATAGTTGAAAAAAATCAAATTTTTAGTTGTCAATATTTTTGTTTTCCCAAACAAAAATCGAAGCTGAGGTTTGTTTTGAAACAAATTTAGTTTGCGACCCTAATTTTACAAAATTTGAATCAATTTTTTATATAATTTTAGCCCACTTAGTATGGGCCCAAATTTAGCCCCAAAAAGTGAAAATTTTTTTTTTTTTTGGGAAAATGGGAAGTCAAATTAGCTAAGTTTTAGACAATAATAATCTTTTGGTTTGTGTGTAAAAATTTGTGAGTCATTGGGGTCTAAAATTTTTGGGAAATTTTTTTTGTTTGGTTGTCTTTAAAAAATGTTTCTTTTTCTTAAAGGTTTCATAAACTTCGAGTCGGATGCCCTTATAAACAATGTGTAACCTGCATTTTTCTTGTTGGTTTATTATGTTGCTGGATTCCTTAACCCTTTTTTCTATTAAAGATGTTTGAAGTTGCATTGTTTCTCAATTATCAAATGTTTTAACATAAAAGGTTCACTTTATGTAATTGTTTGCAATCAAATTTGGGAAAAATTGGATGTATTTTTTTTTTTTCCCTTTTTTTTTTCTTATATTATGTTAAAAAAAATTTCAACAGTTTTTTTATAGAACGTATAGTAAATAATTTTTTCTTTAAAACCCGATTATAGGTCACAAAATTTTTATGTAAAGACTTTTTTATTTGATATTTAAAAAAATAATTTTTTTTATTTAAGGTTTGTTTTTATTTTAATCCTTGTACTTTAGCCCGTATTGCATTGTAATGTTTTTAACAAACTATTTATGGAGAATCATGATTTTATAAACAGAGAAGTTTTAAAACCCCATTTGAAAAGTTTTATAATTTTTGAAAAAAAAGGTAAAATTTATATTTTTTTTTTATTGCTGGAAGTTTATATTTTATGTTAAGAAAGGGAAATTTTCCCCTTTTCATTCTGGAGTTATACATTTTCAATTGTGTCTTAAAAATCCCGGGGACAGGCAAAATTAACTTTACCAAAGTGAGTTTTTTTATTTTGATAGGATGAAAAACTTTAAGTCTTTTTTCCCACAAAAATTTTATCATCTAGCAGAAATTTTGGTAGGACAGAGTTAGGTATTTTTCCTAGTACTAGTAACAAATTAGTTTATAGTTTGGTAAAGAGGGTTTTATATGTGTTGTTTAAAAATCGCCCCCCTGATTTCTCGTCAAATGTACTTTCCATGCGGAGGGGGGGTGTTTCACGGAAGACCTTTTAAGGTGTGCAAGAAAGAAAATATTTTATTTTATTTTCTTATTTTTTTTGATTGGAGCCTTTTTTATAGAATAAAATATTAAAATAAGAATAATAGGAAAAATTTTTATGTATTTTTTTTTTAAATAGTTTTAAAGTTTAAATTTAACTTAATAATATAATTGTATCCAAGTATTAAGAAATTACAGCAAAAACCTTAAATTTTTTTGTGGGGTGTCGGATTTGTATAGCCTATATGGTAAGCTATTTTAGGGAAGGTATGTACCATTTTTCCAAGATATTAATTTTTTTTTTAAAAATAATGAAACTGAATCGGCGGCAACCTTTCATTCTTTAAAAAAAAAATTTCCCATTAGAAAATACTTTTATCTTTTAAATTAAAATTTTTCTCTTTATTTGCAATAAATATGGTTCATTTGAATTTTTTAATACAAACGTTACTATATATTTTAAAAAATGGATAGGAAAGGCCCCAAATTATATGATTTTTCCAGAAATAAAAAACACCAAAAGGGCCGTACGTTGAGGGAACCCCAAAACAGGTAGGGTGAGCTTTTGTTTGTTGAAGCGGAGGGTGGGTGGGGAGATTGAGGGGAGAAGATCATTAGAAACTTTTCAAAACCAGTGAGAAAAGTATTGAGGGGACAAAACCTACCCAAAAGTAATATTATGATATTTTAGATGTTCTTTCCTGTTAGCTATTTAAGTGTGAAAGTTTTACGTTATTTTTACCCGTATCCCTTTGACATTTTTTAGTTTTAAATTTTAGTTTGAGCGTAGGCTCATTTAACTGGCATAAATTAATTTATTAATAAAGGGCCCTAGCCCGCAAAAAAATTTAAGGGGGTGGCCCCTCCCCAAATTTAGGAGGTAGACAAATTTTAAATTTAAAAATCTTAGAAAAATTTTTTTGGAACATGCACCATAACTGCCATAGGCTGAAAAAACAAAATATTAAAAACCTCTGAAACTCTGAATATTTTTTTTGGAACCTGAAACCCTAGTGCCCAAGGCTAGAAAAAATTTTAATTTTTAAAACCCCCCGGTGTCTTGAAGTGGTTTTTATGGTAAACCGCCCCCAATTTTAACTTTTTTAAAAAAATTTTTGGTATTGTTTTTAACCATAAATAAAGCAATATATATTGTTAAAAATTTCTGACTATGGGGTTGTTTTAAAAACTTTAATGTGAATTTTTCTGGGACAAAAGTCTCCCAAGCCCGTTCATTTCCAAATAAAATTGCAAAAGAAAACGTAAGAATTTTAAAAAAGATGGAGAAACCCGAAAAAGAACCTAATTAAATGGAAAAAAAATTTGAATCATTAAAAGGTAAAATGTAGTTTGAAAAAATTTACAATAATATTTGTATTTTGGTTTGTTAAAGTATTTTAGGCGTATTTTTTTATTTATCTTTAAAAAAAAATTTGCGAAAACGCCCAAAAATGTGCAAATATTTTTATGTTGATAAATAAAAATTTTAAAAAAAAGTCAGTTTGTACATGAAATGTGGCTGGTTTAAAATTTTTTTCCAAAAAAAAAAAGATGGCAAATTTTTTTAAGAGGGGGTTGGCTACCTAAATTTTTTTAAAAAAAAAATGCGAAAAGCTTGATGAATGGGAAGACGTTTGAATTTTTTAAATAATAGTAAAAAAAAATTTTGAAGAGACGAAATTTTTGGGGTTTTTTTCCCCAATGTGGAAAAATCCCCACTGTTAGTGAAAAAAATTTTCAAAATATGAATATAATAAGAAAATTTTCCTTTCCCCCCCTTTTTTTAGAAAATTTTTTAAAGGGGTTTTTAAAAATACAGTATTTTTTCCCTAGGGGCCGAATTATTATGTATTGGCCCCCCCCCCTAAAAAAGAAAAGGAAAGGGGGAAGGGGTTGAAAATTTTTTTTAGGAGTTAATTTTGGGGGAATTTTTGGGGGAAAACCCGTGGCCCCCCGATGGGAAAGTTAGGCAACCCTGGGGTTTTAAAGAAAAAGGGGGGAAATTTTTGGGGGGAAAAATAGAATGGAACAGGTAAGTGTAGGGTTAGTTTTGTAATATATTTAAAAAAAATTTTAAATACAATAAAAGTGGTTTTTTTAAAAAGTAAAAAAAAAAGGTCTTTTCAAGTCTTTGTACAAAAGGTAGGGAAACCCTTTTTTTTAAACTTTTTCTATTAAAAAATTTTTGTTTTTAAAATTGGAAGTACGGTCTACTACCACCCAAACAAGTGTGTTGTTTGGGTGGTGTCTTGTTTGCAAAATTTCATTCTAACAAACCAGACAGTTAAAATGGATTTTTTGGGGTTTGAGGAGGGGATCAATGTTAGACCATGAAATTTCGAAGCCCCCCGTGGCAGTTTTCTTTTTTCTGGTAGTGTCCAAACACATACCCCCGGGAGTCACTTTTTAATTTCCCAAAACAAAATAAAAGTATTTAAATTTTAAATAAAATTTTTTTAAATTTTGATAATTTTTTCTCTTTTTTTAAACTCGGAATCAAAAAAATAGTTTTCACAATTTGTTTTCCCCCCCTCTATCTGTAACCCCTTTTGGCCCCCGGGTGGGTTTGGTTTGATTTAATTTTTTTAAAATTGTATTTATAAGTTTAGGGCAATTTTTTCAAAACCCTTTATTTTTTTTTGCCTTAACCTTCAAATTAAAGGGTAGTTTATAAAAGGGGAGGGTTTTTTTAAAGCAAATTTTTTTTTTAAAATGGATCTAAAAAAAAAGGGGGTTTTTTATTAAAAGCAAACCCCCGGGGTAATTTATTCCAAATAAAAAGGGAGAGGCTATTTGGGTTTTTTGGGGTAAAATTTTTTTGTGTGATGAGTGATTTTTAAAAATTTAAATATTTTTTAAAAAAGAGCGATGTTCAGTTCCCCTTGATTTTTTGGGGGGAAAAATTTTAAAAAGCCCAAAAAAAATTTTTTAAAAATTCTTTTTTTTTAATTAATTTTTTTTGGGGTGTTTATGAAGGGGCTTTTTAAAAATTTGGGGGGGGAAAAACGCTTTTACGATTTGGGCCCCTTTAAAAAAGAATTTTTGAACTTGTTTGAGATTTTTAAAAAAACCGTGGTGCTGGGAAAGTTTTATTTTTTAAATTTAAATTTTTTCAATAAAATGGTTTAAAATGTTTTTTTGGGCCCCGTGGTTGGTTCCACGTTAAAATGTAGGGGCCCCTTTTTTTTTCACAAACCCCCACCATTTCCCCCGCGTAAATGCGTTTAAAACCCCCCCGGGTGTAAAACGCGGGGCTAAAAAAATTTAAAAATAATAACAATGTTATTGTAAAATTTTTTCAGGTTATACCCAAAATAAAATTTTTTTTTTAGGGTGAATTAAGTTTTTTACTTGAAAAAAATTTTGAAAATGGCTAAAGTAAAATTTTGTCAGTAGGGAATGGAAATTTTTTTTAGTTTAAATTTTAGTTAATTGTGTGGTTTACCCCAAATAATTTTTCAGGGGGTCCCTCACCAGTAAAAATTTGGGGAAAAAACCCGGGGAAAGTTCTTGGGAAAAATTTTCCCCCCCTTTGAGAAATTTAAAAAAGGGGGGGCCCCTATAAAAAATTTTTTGGGGACACAATTTTTAAAAATTTGCCCTGGGAAAAACCCCTAAAAATTTTTTGGAAAAAATTTAAAAAAAAAATATTTAGGTAAGGGAAAAATATAATTAGCGTTTGGGGATCCAAAACTAAAACCCTTCTGAGGGGGGTTTACTCCCCCAAAAATTTGGAAAAAGGGGTTAAAATTTTTAAAAAATTATGGACAAAAAGGGTTTTTAAAATGGATTTTTTGGGGTATTAATTTTACAAAATTATGGGGTTGGTCCCCGATTCCCCTTTTAAATTTGGGGAAAAATTCCCTTTTTTTAAAAAAATTTTTACCCCCCTTTCACAAAAAAAGTTCCACCCCCAATGGGTGAAAAACCTTTTGTTGTATGGTATGAATACTTTTTTTTTACCTAAACCCCCCTTTTTTTTAGCCAACCCAAAAGTGCAAAAAAAGGTTTTTTTTCCCCGGGCCTTTAAAAAAAATTTTGGAATGTAGATAATACCCGGGGTGTCCCCTGTTTTCAGGGGGGAGAGAAAGGTTTGTTATGGGGGGTCGGGGTTTAAAATTCCCAACAGGAGGGGGGCAACTTTTTTTTTTGGGGGGCCTTCAATTTTAAAATTTTTGTGTCTGAAATTATGGTGGTAAAACGAGGGGGGGGGGGAAGGGGGGCCTGTTCCCCTAAAAAAAATCTCGTGGAAAAACCCCCCCCCTAAAAAATTTTAAATCCCTTTTACAATGAATAGGGAAATTAAAAAAATCTTGTTTAAACCCAAAATAACTTCAATACATTAAAATTTTAAAAAATTTTTCCGAGAGTCACTTCAAAGTTTTGAGGATTAATTTTAAAAAAAATTTTTAATTTGGACCCGGGTTAAAAAAATTTTTTTAGAATAACCAAAAAATTTTTTTAAAATTTTTGGAGGAAAAAACCCCTTTTAAAAAGCTTTAGGGATCAAAAATTTAAAAAAAAAAAAGGGGTTTAGGACTATTAAAAAAAAGCTTCTTGGGGTTTCCCCAATTTTAAAAAATTTTCCCCAAGGAGTTCAAAAAGGTTTTGGAACACCCAAAATTTTTAAAATTAATTTGTAGGGGGGATATTCAAATTTACTTTTAAAAGGTATAGTTTAAAAAAGGGTGAAAGGATATTTTAAATTGGGGGAAGATCAAACGAAAAAAGTGGATTTGTGGAAAAGGGGGGTTTTCCCCCTTTTGGGGAAAAAAAAATTTGCCCCCTTCATATTAGTTCCCCTTTGTATTTTTAGATTCAAAAACCATTAAATTAAAAAAAACCCCGGGGGGAAATTTTTCCCAAATAAAGAAAAATTTTTTAAACGGGAGATAACAACGTTAAAAAGGCTCCTTTTGAGTGATGTGGTTGGAGAATTTTGTATATTTTTGTTTTTTTTTATCGTAAAAAAAATAATAACTTTAAATTTTTTTTTTTTTTCCTTGATTTTTTTCTGGGAAAAACCCTTTTTTGCTATTATTTTAAAAATAATTTTTAACATTTTCATGTTTTATGTTAGTTTGGGAAATTTACCAACATTTAATTATTTTTATTTGCATTAAACAAAAGGGGAAAATTTGGGTTTAAATTTAATGTTATGAAAAGGCTTTTTTTTAAAACGATTGGCTTTTTATTTTTAAAACGAAAAAACGACTTTCCCAGAAAAGTGTTAAAAATTTTGTGGAAAAAAAAAACCCGGTACAAAAATAGAACACCTAGCTTTTGGCTTAGCGAGTTCTTTTTTTGTTGTTTAATTGGGGTCCCCTATTATAGGTTTACTCAAAAGTTTTTCGCCCGTTTTTTTTTGTGACGTTGGTGTCTATCACTTTTTTTGGGTTTTATGTAGTATTTTTTGAGAGTCGACGGCCAAATTTTTTTAGTTATAAAGTTTGTTAAAATTTTGTCGATAGTGGTGTTAGAAATGGTCCTACCCCCTTTTTAAAAACTTTTAAGTACACTTCGTGTAGATTTCTTTTTTTTCGTTTACCCTTTTTTTACACTAAACGCCGTTTTTGGTTGTTAGTTTTATGCGCCCCCAAAAATTTGGGAACTATTTGTGTGTAAAATTTTTTTTTTCCCGTATGATGGGGTGTCGACCTGTAGGTCATAGAGGGTCAGTAATTAACCCCCCAAAAATTCCCCAAAAATTTTTATATTTTTTTTGAAAATTGGGTTTTTACATGGGCCTCTCCAGACCCTTTTGATCGCCTGCCCTTTTTCATGACATCCCTTTTTTGTCGACCCCCCTTTTTCCCCCAAAGTTAAAAAGTGTGCTGTCGATCATTAGTGGAGCCCCAAATTTGGGGGGGCCCCCCTTTTTTTTTCCCCTTTTTCCCCTTAAAAATGAATTTTCAACCCGTTGTTTCCCAAAATTTTTCGGCCAAAAACTTAAATTTGAGATATTTTTTACGTTAAAGAAGTTTTTTATTTGGGCAGTGTAAACAAAATGAACCCCCAAAATAATTTTGGGTTTCAAATAAACCCCATGTATTTGGCCCAGAAAATTTTAAAAAAATTTTTTTAAAGGTTTTGTCCCAGTTTAATTTTTTAAAATTTTTTCCAAAAAAATAAAAATCTTACATTTTGTATTTGTTTAATTTTTTATTTTTTAAAAAAGGGGTTTTTTTAAAAAAAAAAAACCTTTTTTAAAATTTTTTTTATCCCCTTTCCCAAAAATGTTTTAATTTTGTATATTAATTGTTTTGGGGGATTTTAAACATCTTTACAAGCCTCCCCTGGGAAATTTTTTTCCCTTAAAAATTAAAAAACCTTATTTTTTCGAGTTTCCCCGGCTAGGCCGGGGAGGATAGGGGGGGTTGGGTGCAAAGTTCCCCCCTGCATAGAAAAAAATCATAAATTTGAAACAATACTTTAAAATTGTAAAAAATGACCCTTTTAAAACCCTTTCATCCCTTTACCCAAAGACCCAAAAAATTAGGCAAATCTCTTTTAATTAGTCTAGAGCAAAGAAAAGGGGTTTTTAAAATAAAAATTTTTCCCAAAATTTATATTTAAATTTTGTATTAAAAACAATTTTTTTTTTATTACTAAAAAAATTTTTTTCCATGTAAAGTGTATATTTATTATTTTATTGGCGGGACTTTTTGTTTTATGTTTTTTTTGTATTAAAATTTCAAAATTTATTTTTAAACCAAAAAAAAATTTTTTTTTTTTAAAGTATTTTTAAATTTTATTAATTTTTTAATTTTTAATGTTTTTTAAAATCGCAAAATTAAATTTTAAAAAAAATTTAAATTAAAAACTTTATTAATCAAAAAATTTTTAAATGTTTCCCCTTTAAGGGCCTTGTGAAAAAAATTCCCCTACAAAAAAACCTTTGGTCCCCCCTTTGGGTAGAGTAGTTAAAAAATATTTTTCCCTTTTAAAAAAATGCATTGATTCCCCCAAAAACCCCCCTTTTTAAACATTTCCTGTTAGGTTACTAATTCTTTCCTTATTTTATTTTTACTAAAACGAGAAGTTTGTAAGAGTTTAGAGGTAAAGGGTACTGTTTTCCCTTTTTAAAAAGGGCCCTCACGGCTGACAAACCGGGGTAGTTTCCCCCTTATCGGAATTTAAAAAGTCCCCGCATCCCGTTAAATCGTTAAAAATGGGAGTCAAAAAAACTTAAAAAATTTTGTTTGTGCGGACAGAGCCTTGGGATGAGGGAAAATAATGTTATTTTACCCCCGAAACCCTGGCCCAGGTTCGTGCCGCTGCCCCTGCACCCCAAAAAAACTACAAGCCCCCCCGATGAATAAAAAAAACCCCAAAAACCCCTTTCTCCCTTTTAAATTAAAATTAAATTTTAAAAAAAAAAAAATTTAAAGATAATTAAATTAAAAATTTATTAATAAAATTAAAATAAGAACCCCAAAAGTCGGGGTTTTTTAAACGATGAATAAAAAAAACCCAAAACCTAATCCCCAATTTAAATTGTTAATTAGCATAAAAACAAAAATTTTTTAAAAATCAAGAAACCCCAAAAACCCCCGGGGTTTTTTTGGGTGCAAGGGAGGGGGAAAAAAGGGGGGAAAAAAAGGTCGGGGAGGGGGAAAGGGGGCTATTTTTTGCGCCAAAAAAAAAAGACCCCCAGGGGGGGGAGTGACCCGTTTCGGCCAAACACAGCCTGTTTTACGGGGTGGCACTAAACCCTTTTAGGGGGGGGGGGTTTTTTGGGGGGGAGTAATAAACTTTTGGGAAAAAAAAACCAAGGTTGAGCCACCCCGTCAGGTCTAAGGGAGAAAAAAAACCCCCCCTTTCCCCTGGGGTGGGGTGAGAAAATGATCTGTACCAAAAAAATAATTTGACCGATAAAAAATTTATAGCCGAGGTTTGGGGCGGATATTGTAAATTTAAAAGTATCTCCCACCCAAAAATTTTATCTCACATTTATCCCCTGCCCTCGTTCCCTGCCCCCAGGAATAAATACATGCAAAATTATCTAGTACCATGGGCGCTCTATTTGCCCCAAAACAAACACAAACACCCCCCGGGCCCCCCATCCCCAAAAAATTTAAAAATTTTTGCGACTGCGTTCCCAAAACTCAACCCCCCGGGGATACTAAAAATCGAACATCCAGGGAAAGTAATTCTCCTTCAGGGGGGGCGGTGGGGATCACACAAAACTCCCCAGGAGAACTAAAATCGGGGGAAAAACCCGGGAAAGAATTTTTACCGGGGGGTTTGGGGAGGATCATTCACCCGGGGGGGGTTTAGGGGTCAATGTTTTTAAAACCCTTTTTGGGGGGAAAAAACGTGGAATTTTTTCTCCCCCTGGCAGTGTTAAAAAAAATAAATCAGTGCCGTAACGTAGCGATTTTTCAACCCGGGTCGACCACTGGAATTTTATTCGTGTTAGCAGTGGCTCTGTAAATGGGGTTTTTTAAAAGGGAAAAAACGGGGCAAAAAATGACTTTCAACCCATTTTTAAAGGATTTGTGCAGTTTTTGCATGCTTTTTACAGTACTGCATGTATGGGATTTTTTTTTTCAAAAAAAACCCCGTGTTGAATTACATTTAAAAAAGATTACCGGAGAATATTTTTTAAAACATTAAAAAAAATAATAAAATATCTTTTAATCAAAAGGAAGGTGTTTTTTGCTTGCCCCGAGCGAACCCAAATTTTGGTGGTGCGGGGGTATTTTTTAAAAAAACCTTTTTTTTTAACAATGTTGTTTTTTTCATGGTAAAAATCATAAACAAAAAAAAAACAAAAAACATTTTTGCCCGTCCGTTAAAAAATGGAAAACAGGCCCAAAGGGGGGGGGGAGTATGGAGGGGTTGTTATAAATTTTGTTACTTACATTAATAGTTAGGGAAACTGGTTTTGGGTTTTAAAAAAGTTTGTAAAGGTTTTTAATTTATGTTTTTTAAAAAAAGTGCTTTTTTAACTATTTTATTTTTCCTTCAAATTTTTAAGTGTTTTTTTAAAAATTATGTTAAAACCCCCAAAATAAAAAATTTAGTTTTAAAAAAAAAAAAACAGGGAAAAATTTTGGGGGTTCTTAGAAGACAAAGTGGACGGGAAGGAGACCCGGAATGTAAATTTTAACTGATTAATTTACCCCAAACAAAAAAAGAAGATGAGTTTTCATTATTAAAAAAATTATTTAGGGAATTGGGGGAGGACACAATTTGGACAAAATTTTAAAAAGCAAATTTTGGAAAAAAAACCCAAAAATTTTAGTAAAAAAAGAAATTTTGTTACTGTTTTTTAGCGTTTGCAAGGCCCCCGTCAGGTAAAAAAATTTCCCCGGGGAGTTGGGGGGCACATTTAGGGAAAAAAATTTAAATTTTTTATGCCCCTTTTTAAACATTTTGGGGTAAATCTTAAAAATTTTAAAAGGGGGGGGTTAAAAAAATTAGTGCTTTGGTTAAGCTTTATTCAACGCCCCCCGAAAAAAAAAAAGCAGAAAATTTTTCCCGTTTCATCAATTTAAATTGACCCATTATGCTTGCAAGTTTTTTAAAAAAAAATTTTTAAAAAAATTTTTTTTTTTTTATGGATAAAATATTTCTATATTTTTGTCTCGATTGGGTTTTTTAACGCGTGTTCCCTGGCACAATAATACATCGTTTAAAACGTCACATTTAAAAGGTTAAATTTAAAAAATTTTTCCCCAAAACCCCCTAGGTTGTAGTTTAGTCCCCAGCGTTTCGCATGTTTGAGATGGTGGGTTCTGGGGTTTTATTGGTTCTCCTGCCCTAACATCTCGAACAAACGGAAAAGTAAAAAATGTTTAACTTCAGCGAAAGCTACGCCCATTAAGGGAAACCCCCTTTTTATTGGGTTAGGTGTCACGTGACCACGTTTTGTTCTGTGTTGTTTTTTGGCGGTGTGGGAAAAAACCCGTTGTCTTTTGTCGCGTCTTTTTCCCGGGCCCCCCAACAAAAAACTAGGTTTCAAAAAACCGTTTCGACTTTTATGCGTGGAACCCATTTTTTGGGGTATCCCCCGCAAAAACAATTTTTTATTTTATCTCCCCTTTTCCAAAAAACCCCATTTGATCACCCGCTGTGAAAACGACCCAGGGGTAAACAAACCCCGTTTTTTCTTTCTCTTTGGAAAACTGGGATGTGTTTGAAAAGGGTTTAAAGGCAAACCCGGGGGGGAAAAATGTTGTCAAGTGAAACCCTTGCCACAGCTTTCACGGTTTCATGCAGTTGTGCAAAAAAGGGAAATTTTTTGGAAAGGTTTAAAAATTGGGATTTTTGCAGAATATGACGTTGTCCGCTTAAAAAAAAAAAAAAAAAATATCAAACCTTTAGGGAACTTTAGTTTTACAACCCTATTTAAAAAAAACGATTCTACGTTGTCAAAAGTTTTTTTTTTTTGACTTGTTCTATGACGTAATTCAGAAACATCAGTTCAACATAAATGTTCTGTGCCTATTTAGAGACATTTTCAGAATCAATGGTGAGGGAAAATTTTTTAAAAAACGATTTGACCAAATCCCTATATTTTACAGTTTATTTTTGGGCAGTGGCAGCTGTGTATAGGGACTGCGGAATTGCAGCAGCCCCTATTTCCACTTGATATTATCGATAACATTTAATATAATGAGTCCTTTTTTCTTTAATTCTTTCTTTATTTTGGTAGTACAATATTTTTTCCTTTAAGTTAATGTCAGTACTTCAGTAGCCACCCCCCGTTTATGAAAAAGAAACAAAATCTTTGTATGGAATGTGTGCTTCACAGTGCCAGCGACGTGGTGTTTGACTGTTGTGAGCATTCACAATAGGATCAGGTGGGGAGGGAGGCGGGACTGCCAGGAAGAGAGAGCACTGTTGCTCTCACAGGCCGCTCGACGTGAGGGGGAAAGGGGGGAAGTTTTTTTTCCCTAGCTGTTTGCACTAAAACCGTGTACCATTTTCTGAATGTGATAAAGTTAGAAGAGTGTAAAAATTGATTATTTTATTCTTCCAGCTATTCTTTTTTTTTTTCCAGTACTTTTATTTAACAGAAAGGACTAAATGCGCTTGCATTACTTTAATTGAAACAAAATTTCCTAATTGCCCATTCAGAGATAAGGAGAAATTAACTAACTTTTTGCCAAATTAAAACAAGAAGAATGATTTCATTTTTAATGAATAGCAGCTTGAACTGTAACAATTTAGGTTTAAGTAAAAAAAAGTTTTTTTTTGTTAAGATTTATCAAGTTCTGAAATAACATGCTTAATGTGTTTTTCCTTTTTTCAAATTTTTTAAAACAAAGGCTAAACATTTTCTGAAGCAGCACCCCAATAATTTTAGCTACGAGCCGCCACTGTTTATTGTTTTTTTCATCAATTTTTTGAGGTCCGTATTTTAAGAAGTATAAAAAATTTTAAATTTAAATAAGAGCAACTTGTAACAATAACTTTTAAAAGGGTTTTTTTTAACATAAATCTTTTAAAATACTTATTTTTAATGACTAAAATAAAATCTTTTTAACCCATTGCTTATTTAAATAAAAGATGTACGTTTTTAATAAATGTATTGAATTAATTTCAAACCTAATTCAAAGTTTTTTTCTAAGACATAAGGTAGGCCTACTTAAGAATGTGTTTCTAGTGTTAAAGCTTTTTTGATGAATACGAATTGGCCATTCCCTTTCTACTATTTATCTATGCCCTAGGGTTATTAGGAACTCAAAAGTTCATCACTACCTTTCTTAAAAGGGACATCACCCATAGACGTGAAAAGGAAGGATGGTATATTACCTCCTCCCCCCCCCCTCGTGTTTTTTTAACATTTTTTGGTCCCAGCCTTAGGTTTTGTGAACGCTATTTGCGTGCATTTTACACCAATAAGTTTAAAAACAATAAACAAATTTTCGTTATCCCATTTACCGATAGATGCAACGCCTTAGTTCGTGCACGGTGCCCATGTTAGACAATAACCTTTTCATGATAAACTTAGTGTATGAGTACCCGTGCTATGAAGGTCACCGAATTTGTTAAAGATGTAGACCCCGCATTTCATTTTTTTTTCCCTTATATACATTTTTTTTTCTGTGGAAAAACGATATAATAATTTTATGCCCTTAAAACATGTGCTAAAACCAATTTAGAGTATTCAACTCTTTTTTTATGTGGAAGATTAGTTGAAAACATTGAGAGAAAAAAATAGGCCCGCAAATTTCAAAATTGTTTTCTATTTTAAGAAAAGCAAATGAATTGAGGAAAGCAAATCAAATTTCCCCCAAACCCTATATATTTGTACGTTATTAACTTTTGTACTTGAAAAATTTAAAAACCCCAAAAAAATGTTTTTAAAATGGTTACAAATATTGAAAACGCCTACAAAAACGTTTTAACAAAACTTTTTTTCCGTCAAATTGAAATAGGTACCTGCTAGTTTGAACCTATAGGTGTTGTTGTTAATTTTTTTTAAATTCATTGTGTAGTTGAGATTTAATTTACTTAAGTTTTTTAAAAATTTTTATTATAACATATTTTGCGGGCTATACTAAATTTTGCAGATTTAGTGATAATTTGTATTAAAAATTTCCTCTCGTAACGGTTATTGTTAGCCTATAGGGGATGTGGTAAGGGTGTGTAACCCTTATTATCATATCTTCACACCGTAAATCCTAAAATTTGGCAATAATGAAAATTACCCTTTTTAAATAGTTGTTCTATCTAATTGTGTACTTAATCACTTTCCCTTGTAAAGAGAAAGTTTTTTTAACGTGAATATTTTTAACCTTGAGATAATTTTGAGTTTTGACAATTTTTGTGTAGTTCTTACTCAAAACCAAAAAGGGTTTTTTTAAAATTCTCTGGCCCAATAGCTGTTTGTCCCTGAAGCTACAGCCAAAATTGTTTAGGGGATCTTTTTTTCAAATTTGGCATTTAGGTTCATACCTCCGGATTCTTTTAAATATATCGCTCTCAAATTGAGGCTAGTTTGCTAGTGGCTGGTTTTTGAAAGTTTAAAATATTTCGAAAATGGTACTAATTAAAAATAAATTACCAGAAAATTTTTTTACAAAATCCCTATCTGAATGAGGTGTCAGAATTCTGTGCTGGGGTCCGGGGTTCAATTCCTTGGTCCCAGCACAGATTTATCTGATTACCAAATCCTTCCTTCACTCTGACAAGAGTGTATTAATCCCAACTTGTGAATGTGGGGAATGTCAGGTCTCCACCGTGGTTTCGGATTCCACGTTAAAACTGTAGGTCCTCCATTTCATCTCACAATCACCCTACCATTACACATTAGCGTAAGTGTGAATAACCGAACGGGTAGTAAGACGTTGGTGCTAATAAATAATATTAACTGATTTATGTTTCCCACGATTGTCAAAAAACCTATTTATTTTACTGAAGATAAAAAATTTTAACCTGAAAGAAGAAACTATTTCTTGGCTACGTTTCCTCCTAAGATTACTTACTAGTGGTGGTACCAAAATACATTTTGCAGCAGCTGAATGCCTTTTTTCAATGCTAAGCAGATTAAAACATACCCCCGAATAGCCATTGGCAAAAAAACTTAAAATAATATGTGTGTTATTAACACTTAGGCCTATCCAGATTTAGTTGATAGTATTGACATAGAGAAAATAATGAAAGAATGTATTAACAGTAATTATTTCAGATGTCAAGTACTTTGTGAAAAGTGATTTTGACTTTTATGATCTGGTGCTCGTACTTTGATCTCTTTTGTGTATGCAGTGAAAGTAAATTCTACAGATTTCATTGTTATATCATATCTTATTGTCATTGAATTTATTTTTTCAAAACTAATAAATCTATTGAACTACTGTATTTTTTATATTTACATTGTACTCCCTCCCTCTTCACCCTTGTATTTTTCACTCCACCTAGCTTAAACCTAGACATTACCTCATTTTGGTACCCCCACTTCACCTCCCCCACATGTATTTTACTAACCTAACAACTGGACATGCCATTTTTGCACCCCCCCCCCCCGAAATAAACTGTTCCAGCGCCCTGACGCCACCTACCCTATCTTGAGCAAGTCCTATCCAGTCCTCTTCAATTTCAGCCTATCCTTCTCTGAGATTGTTCTACAGCCTCTTTATATCAGGTATATTCTAATGTTATCTTCCCTCCGCACTAAAGTCTACCTAATGATCTCTCCAAATAGTTTTGCCAAAAAATAAATACCTTTAACGTGATTCTGCTTTTCCCATTCATGCAGCATGATGAAAAATTTATGTCTAAATATTAAATATAACCTTTAAAGTAAGAATATAAATGGCCATAAACTAATTTGGTATTTGTACCTACCTCAAAACATCTTGTTGCTGCATTTGCATTTGATTGAAGGTCCTTATGAACTCGAGTAAGAGGCTTATTATTCTCTTATGTTAATATGTCGAAATGGTTGAAACCTCAAACCTCGCACAAGAAACTCACACTCTCGATTTAAAAGTCTGGTAATTTCATCAACTGTGCTAGAAGTGTTATCTCTTCAGCTGGAAACATATAATCTATTATGATGGATCAAAATGTAAAGGACACATTGATGCAAAAATACAGTAATAATAATAATATTAATAAATATAATAATAATTAATATAATGTTATAATGAATAGTATTTTATTTTTATTATTATTAGCGTGTATGAAGTAGTATTGTTTACTTTTAGTTGAAGCTATTTAAGGTACTGTATTATGTTACAAGTTGAAACAAATAATTGCACTGATCATAGCTTAATTATTATTTATTATTATTAGCACCGCGTCTTACTACCCATTCGGGGATAATAAATCTTTAATTACTTAACATTACTATAACATTCCTCACAAACTCATTTTTATAGCTACCTATTGTTAATGATATATTATTTAATGCGTTTTAATTGCATTTCAATCTATCAGTACAAAATTAAACCAGTTAAAAATGATTGTTCAAATGAAAACACGTAACACAAAAATGAAGACTGTAGACATTTAATGAAGTAAGCCTATATTAATTATAAAATGTAAACAAAATTTAGTTGTTTCTAAATTAAACAAAGGTTGTGTTTTAGTTATCAGAAATTAAGTTATATGATTTAAGTGTTTTAACTCACAGCATATTTCAGATAACCAACAGCTTCAATCCGTTCCTCTAAAGAAACATCCTCCCTGCAGATGCGTGATACAAGTCCTTAAATTCTCTTGCTCTTGGATGCTTACAGTCTCCAGCGACACTCTGAGGCCCTTGTAGCCGACCCAAGAGATGGATTCTGTCATCTAGGAGAAATTTAAAATCAGTAATTATTTTAATACGTGTAATAATATGTTGCCATGCCAAAGAAATTCAATTTTGCCCAGACGCCGAAATTTGAACCATTTTTTCGATTGTAAAAGGGTGCAATCATCATTGAATAAAACGCAAAATGTATATAAAAAACTTATTATAAAAAATAAACTAATAATTAAGGTCAGTGCACCTGACTGCACGTCTAGGGGTCTCTGGTTCGTTTCTCGGTTGGTACCTTGGGTATATTTCCTGAAAGAGGCATCAACCCAATGGTTGCCAGGGTCTGGTTGGTTAGGCCTAAGTTAAGTTTAAGTGTTTTTACTGATTTCAAACCCTCATACTCACTATCATCCTCACCTCTTCTCATCGGTACATGGAAAAGACTCCACGGTAAGGATGTATGATTAGTACATTGGTCGTTCCTGGGTAACAGCACATTAGTACTGGCTAATCTTTCCACTGATGTAGCCCAGACGCGCTATATTATTATAGTTTCAGGACCAAAATATTTGTAACACCATGTCTTACAACCCTTTACGTGTTAACAGAATATTTACACTATTACAGGAATGAAGCGTATACATGATATAGGAAATTTACCCTATTTTCGTGGAGGGAGAGTGGGAAACCAATTAGGAGTAAACTACCTCAGTGCTTCCAATGTGAGTTCAGAACCTCCAATTCTCAACCACCAGCAAACCAAACTAAATTAAATTGAAACATTTGTAATCTTGGCCATTAGTGAGGCTCAGTAATATAGCTTAATTTGAGTAAACGGGTATTTTACTGTATCACATTTTATAAACTGACTACCTGTCCATGCGAAGTTTATGAGAAATACCATGTGAATTAACATTGTATAAAGCCTTAACAACTACTTTTCATTATCATCAGTCGTGTAGTCGTAAATTTTGCAGTGCCAGAACGCAAGGCCGTAAACTTAGCCACCCCAATGTTGAAGGGAAGGTTTTGGGGGGCACAACTCCTCAGCCACCGTAGGCAAAACAATTCACAAACATAAATGCATCTAGAAGCTATTTGAAGAAGTTTTTAGTGGTTACTAAGGCAGAAACTTACTTAGCGCACTTGATCCTAAAATTCCAAGAAATTGCATAGAGCACACAGTAGATTTCATCAGAATTTATTGATTCATAGTATGAAAAAAACGTTTTAACACAATATTGATATAAAACCAATTAGTTAACTTAGAATTGCATAGTATAAAACTTTACTAAAAATAAAATTATTTTGAATACTTTCCCATGAAAATCAAACGCGTTCCCATTCGTTCCCCCTCCACTACACCCCTGATTTTCATCCATTTGAAATATCTAACTTGCACCTTCTGAATCGATTGATTATATCAGCACACGACTTATAGAACTAACTTAAATCTATATCAGACACAACATCCATCCCCCAGACGTCAATTCATCACTGTGAGAGGGGATACCCACATTGCACAAATACTACATTTTTCAGCCATACCAGGAATCAAACCCGGGACCTTTAGCTCAGTAGACGAACACAATTATTATTTTTATAAATAATTGATATTTAAAAAACACTGTTTTAGCTTTGGCATAAAATTAGTGGAGCAAGGAGTAGACTACTGTACAATTCTTGAGTAGGGCAGAACTGAATGTGATGAGCTTCAGCCACTTACACAGTAAGAAGTAACATAATGAGGATAAACCTACTATATAGCTCCTCAGTAGTTAGAGGAATATGAGGAGAAGAGCAAAATTACCAAACAGCTCAGTGGCATGAGTAAATATGAGGGAGAGTAAAACCCGCAACACAGATTTGATCAAAACAGTAAGTAACCTAACACACAATTCTACCTTGCAGTGGCATCACGTCAGGGCAAGCAAGGCAAGCACTACTTGCCTTTGAAGATGTGTAATTATTTTATTTAATGTATGAAAAATATTCGCCTGTAATCATTTAAATGTAATTCAAGCATCGTGGGTCTGAAAAAAAATCCCATACATGGCAGTGACTGTAACAAGCATGCAAGACGTGCACTGGTTTATCTAATGGTGGTTGAAAGTCTGTAATTGTCCGACTTTCACCCCATTGCTCTAGCTAGTGTAGTCCTTATTTGTGACGGTCGTGAATTTCGGAGGGGTGAGAAGGGGAAGCGCTGCAGATGTCGGGTAAAAATTCAAGCAGCCGAGCTACGACTTCTCTTGGCCGAAAGTTGACGACTAGAACCGAAGTCATTACCCCTCTCTACCCCCTTTCAAAACATAAAGGGATTGTATGGCATGAAAGGGGAAGTTAATAATGTTAAGGTACTGACCCCGTGCCTACACATCTTTGAGCCCGGTACACATGACACAACTTCTTGTACATAAAGTTGTACAAGAAGTTGCAACCTGAATATGGCGTCGTGTGAACACCAAAACTTGTACAAGATCTGCTTTGCACAACTTTATTGTATTCAATTTCAGTAAATATAACGCGTTTTCTTGTACAGCTTTTGATGTTGTAAACACGAAAAATTCATCTGCTAGATAGTTACTTTTGTTTTTTTTAAAGAGTGATTGTAATAAAAACAGTTAAATGCTTGAAAACAAACAAATAATTATAATTAAAGGAGGTTAAACCCCAAATATAAAGGTTTTTCAACAGTTTTATTTAATTAAATTCTTTTTCATAATATTTAGGAATGATTAAGAAATGATTTACATTAAATACTAATATTTTACAAATCATTCAATCATTATTTTTCCATAAAAGGGGCAAAAAGCCATGTTTTTTTTTTTTCAAATATTGTATGTAATCACAAATGTCGTATGAACAGTCACTGGCTAAAATATGTATGCAATCCATGGGACCCAAGATAGTGTACAATTCCTTGCACAACTCTTTGTACAAGAAGTTGTGTCGTGTGTTCTGGGCTTTAGAGTTTTGTGGAGTTTATTGTAGCAGGTGCTTTTGTTTTGATGTCTGTACCAGTGAAAGCTAACAACAAAAGTTTAGAAGTATATGTCTATAGTAAGTAATAACCCAATAATGTAAATCACAGAACAGAAGGACGCCCAAACCCACAACTATCATAAAAAAAACTCCAAATAGCTTCTTGAAGCATGAAAAATTTAAAAAGAAATCCGTGACCTCTCTTTTAAGCTGGGGGGCACCACTTCCAAGCTTGCCTAAGAATTTTGGTCAAGAGACGCTACTGTTACATTGGACAGAAATATAACAAGGCGAGTAAACCCTTATCATATATAACATGGGGAGGGCAATAAATAGATGAGTGGGTAGCTTATTCATAATTATAAGTACTCAACTTATATTAAGGGAGGAGTTAAAATAAGTTGGCCTGATATATACATAAATGAAAAATACATTACAATAATTGCTGTCTGTTATTAATAACACAAGCCTGCGATGAAAAAATACAAGTGAATTGATAGCTTAACTTGTTGTAAATTTTGGTGCTGATTTAAAAAAAAAAAATTAAAATTTCTATCGCGTCACGTTTTCTTGAAAAATTCAATTTTACTTGGATTTTATGAACATTTACCATACAAAAAATTCGGCGTTTAATTTCTTCCCTCCATGCCTGACCATCATTCTACCGTTGTGAAACTGCAGAATACCCTCTGTGACACCTCCCTGTCGCCGTCCCTCCCTCCCCGTCAACAACCTCACACTACCAATAGCGTCGCACGAATCCTTATCTCAGTTCTTTATTATGGTTCGCTGACCTCGAAGGAACGCTCGCTAAGCGAGCGTAATCTGCGGTCACCTTCTATTTTCTCAAGCTTTATTCCGGATTGATCTGAACGTGTTATCTTTCTTAAGACTGAATTCTCTCGACTTTTCTGGAGTCATTAGAAAAGATATACAAGAGATGCCCTCATGAGGGACTCAGTATATCTCTCTTTAACACAGAAGATCGTGTACTTACGTGTTCGTAGTAAGATAAAAGACGTGGAAATTTTTAAGTTCGTCTCAATTTTTCTTTCATGTGTAGTGTCGTGCGTGTGCTGATACAATGACAAGTGGAAACTTCATCACAGAAACAATTTTATCTGTTGCTTTCTCTGTGCGTTTCGTGAAACATGGCTTCGAGTTCGAGACGTTTTGAAAATTTGTCAGATGACTTTTGTTACATATGCGGCGAATATAGTGTTATTAAAAATCGCATGAGGAGCATTACCGACTATGTAAGACCACTTTAAATTGCGTATTTTTGGCGTGAAACTTGGAGACCAGGACAGATCGTGGGCTCCTCTAAAGTTTGTATGCAGTGTCTCAATAATCCACGCTTATGGCTCAAAGGAAAGAAGACTGCTTTACGATATGAAATTCCTATGACATGGAGGGAGCCTAAAAACTACTCTGATGATTGTTACTTTTGTTCCTGCCATGTCCGTGGGCATAACCGCAAAAATCAAAAGCTAATCTCTTATCCTGATAATATTCCATTGGCCATACGTCCCGTTCCTCATCGAACTGATGTACCAGTACCTTTGCCTCCAAATGAATTGCCAGTTATCTCTTCAGAGTCTTCAGAGTCTTCAGACTCGGAACATCCAGAAGTTCAAGGCTCCGATACCAAATATAAGCCCTCTAGAGGCGATTCACCTCGGCCCTTTTTGCAGGTTGAACTTAATGATATGACTAGAGATCTGGTCCTTTCGAAAGAGGCTCCTGAATTGTTGGGCTCCAGATTGAAAGAAAAAACTTATTGGCCAAAGGAACCTCTTTTTATTAGTACAGGAATCGAGAAAAGGAATTTGTTACGTACTTTGAGGAAGAGGAGAACCTGGTCTATTGTTATGATGTTCCCGGATTGATGAGAAAATTTAACATCACATACGATAAAGATGAATGGAAGCTGTTTTATAGATTCATCGAAAAGGAGCCTTAAAGCTGTCCTTCTTCATCACGGAAGCCAGTATGTATCTGCACCAGTTGGACACTCGGTGCATTTAAGAGAACGCTATGAAAACCTGGTTCTCGTCCTCAACAAAATAAAATATGCCGACCACGGTTGGACCATTTGCGGTGATTTAAAAGATATCTCCATGCTTCTTGGTCAACAAGGTAGATATACAAAGTTCCCATGTTTCAATTGTGAGCCGTGATAAGACTCAACATTGGGTCAAAAAAGAATGGCCGAAAAGAAAAAATCTTGAACCAGGCACCAATAATGTGATTCGGAACAACTTAGTTGATCCAAAAAAGTATTGTTACCCCCTCTGCATATAAAATTAGGTTAATGAAGCAGTTTGTCAAGGCTATTCCAAAATATGGCGATTGTTTCAAATACCTGTGCAAAAAGTTTCCAGGTTTAAACCGAAGCCAAGTTGAAAGAGGGAATATTTGTTGGTCCTAAATATCCACAAGCTTCTGAAGGATAAAGAATTTGAGACTAGCATGACAACAAAGAAAAAGAAACTTGGGTTGCCTTCAAAGATGTCGTCAGTAAATTTCTTGGTAATTACAAGGATCCTGACTATAAATCAATTTTTATGAATAAGCTGGACAAATTTAAAGCGTTAGGTTGCTCCATGAGTGTCAAAATACATTTCCTTCACTCACATGTGGACTTTACCCCGAAAATTTAGGATCAGTCAACGAATAACAGGGTGAAAGGTTCCACCAAGACAACAAAGATATGGAGCGCAAATATCAAGGAAGATGGGACAAGAACATGCTCGCTGACTACTGTTGGATGTTAACACGAGATAAGCCTGAGATTGAACATAAAAGAACGTCAAAAAGAAGTTTCAAAGGAAAAAGAGTACGTAGTTAAATATAAACTTTTGTTTTGTTTTTTGCTCAGTTTAAAATTTGTTTCAAACTTTCATGTACATATACATAATGTTTGTTCCTCTTGGTCAATCGTCTATTTTATGTAAGTTAACTAATAGAAACAAATTAAAATAGTATGTTGGTGATTTTCTTCTAGAAACTGCACCATAATTTAATGTAAAAAGTTTAAGCTCAAGGGAACTTTTTGTTTTTCTCTCGACCAGAGGCGGCTCGAGCGATCTGGTAACAGTGGTTTTCATCCATTTAAACCTATAAAAATTAACCGATTGCTGAAAAATCAATTTTCCTCACCAAGAATTGATTATTTTACATAAATTTAAATTGATAAAAACCACTGTTTCCAAATAGTCCATGCAAAATTGTTCGAGAGAATTCCTTTTCAAATAGGATTTTAGCAAAAATATCGATATCTATTTTACAAAAAATCTTGACGTGCTGGAAAATTTTAGGTCATTTTCGAAATCAACACACCAATTAAGATATAACTCAGCGGAAACTTATCTTGTATTTTTCAAAAACTTCAATTTCGCAGACCTGTGTAATCAACAGTCAGAATTTGATTACCAAGTAAATGGTTATGTTATGAAGATTCTCTTATCATTAAGTTAGATTAAAAATATATAATTTTTTGATGTTCCTAGTTCAGACAGTGATGCTCCAAGGTTGCAAGTGAATAGAGGGAACGAGGTGTCTGGAGAATATTTTTCAGCAAGATGGCCGCCATAGATGCCACCCCTTCCCCACAACATATCCCAGACACCAACCCGGACGGCCACCCTCTCCCTCCGCCCCTACATCTCTCCCCTCTTCGGCCACTTTACCCCATTTCCCCTTACCCTCAACCCTGATCATCTTACCTTCACCCCTCCCACTTCTCTCCAAACCACCTATACCCTTCCCATTCTTCTCCTCTATCCCCCTCCTACCACCATAACCAGAACCCATAACGGTAATATTCCTACGAACAGTGATGCAATTCTCCACCTTCTGCATCCCCTCTTCTCTTATTTCCCTCAACCCCTCGTCCCCTCCCTATTCCTATTCACCTCTCCCAAACACTTAACCCCTTCACCGCACCCCTTCTCCCGTCACTCTCAAAACCCATTACGGTAATCTCCCTAGGAGTGCTGAGTGAATAATTGTTCGACTTTATACTTTCGCATGAGGTAGCCGGGTTACCCAAGACGCGAACCCATAATAGTAAAACTATTTTCTTCTTGCCCTCCTCATTGCACACATTTCCCCTTCAACTTACCCTCGCGTGTGAGACAAAGAAGTAAAATATTTCCATTATCTTTTCAGACTCATTCGGTACACATACTAGTGCCACTTACCTACCCTCTACACCACATACACCGGTCGGGAAGCCTAACCTACTGCATGTAGACATCGCGACACAACAAAGAAATCCCTGACGGAAAACTACCTCCGGCGTCCTGACGCTGAGTTTAACATCTACTCCCGTCACACCCTTCCTTGCCCTGCCTCGCACCCTCATCTCCGTGATACGCAAAAGAAGCCGACGACTTGAACACATCTTGGGCTCACCAGTGAGGCTAGGGAGGAGGGGTATTAGAGGGTACTTTACAGTTAAGGGTTTTTGACGTTGGTAAACCAGCTAGCACAGGTGAATGTTAAAATAAGAAGAATTGTATCATCATTCGTAGGTGGATTATAGTAATGAGTTTTGGGTGTGGTGGGAGGATGGGCATGGTGAGAGGAGGAAGGGATATAAGTAATGTAAAGGGGGAAGTGGGAGTAGGAGAGGGTCTAGGAGAGTTGCATCATCGTTCGTAGGTTTTAGGGTGTGGTGGAAGGATGAGGGCTCTGAGGAAGGAGGGGGAAGGGTAATAGGGGAGAGGGAAGTTGGGGATGAATGAGAATGGGAAGAAAAGGTGTAGGGGAGAGGGAAGTGGGCTATAATGGGGATGGGAATAAGAGGGAGAAGGGGATAGATGAAGATGGGAAGAAGAGGTGGAAGGAGAAGTGAAGGAGATAGGGCTGGGGGTTGGGGAAGGGTGGGATTACGGTCTGACGTCGATGGCGATATTTTGCTGAAAAATGTGGCCCAACCTCTTTCTTTCCCTTTCTTTTAAAGCGTTATAGGCCACTGAATGTTACTGGTTCAGATCTCAATTAAAATAATATACAAAGTCTGGGGCGCCAAGTTTTGATGCTATCAAACACCCTTAATAAAGAAGCTAGTAATATATATGTTTTAATTCCTTGTTAAAACATAAAATAATTAAATATAAACCTTTTCGAGCATCTTGATCTGTCTTGTGTGATGCGTCTTCTCCTTAATTGAGCACCTATGCCTCTCGATGGAGGCCAGCAGTTTGATTTCCTTCTCCAGCAGTGAACAAAATAATGCTCTTCGAGCCGACTCGTGGCCAGGGATGGCTTTGATATGAGCCAACTCAGAGCGATGCCATCGTTCCACCAGAGCATACAAAATCTCAAAATCAGCCTTGCTTTGCGGGTATGATGAACCTGTAAACACGGCCATTTTCTCCTTTCTGATGCTATTAAGGTATTTTAAAACTACAGGGGAAAATAAAATAAAGGCGCTCGCTATCTTATGCATTGTATCCGTTATTATTATGTGTATAAAGGTAGGCCTATGTCAAAACAAGGGATATTTTTAGGACCACGTCTTACTACCCATTCGGTTTATATGCCTATGTAGGACTACTAATTACACTAATGTGTTAGGCAGTGGTGACTCCTCCTTAAGTGCGCAGATGCAAGTGCACCGCTTATAATTTCACACAAGATAGTATTTAACATTATTTTATTTAAATTATAACATTTCATAATGAATCGAATTTTTTAAATTTAAGAATATATTTCTTAAAATTAGCTAGGCTCTTATGGGTTTCATTCTATTTACTATTTCACCTGTTTACCTGACTGCTAGCAGTTTTTAAAGGCACCTTTAGCTCAATTCAGAATGAAATACTTCAATGCATGCTGAATATTTGTCATGAAGAAATTTCAAAAGAAATTAATAATGCCAGTTATTTGGCTGTTAGAGCTGATGAAACAACTGATATCTCGGTTACTTTTCAAATGGTTATAATTTACCGGTATATAGTAAAAGGAAAACCAGTGTAAAGATTTTGGAACTATGTAAATCCCCCATTTCATGACGCTGCATCTTTGTCAAATTGTCTCAAAGAGGAAATAGATCAACATGTAGAGAAAGAGCCTCATTAGTTAATAGCACAATTATATGATGGTGCTTCAGTTATGAGTGGATCTCTCAATGGTGTTCAGGCTAAAATAAAGCAGAGCTATCCTAACGCTGCTTATGTTCACTGTCATGCACATCAACTAAATTTAATAATATTAAATGCAGCTTCAATTAATCGTAATGTCCGTATATTTTTCGCCAGTTTAGGAGGATTTTGTACATTTTTTTCTAATTCCCCTCAGAGAACAGCGATTTTAGATAAAGTTGGGGTTAATCGTTTACCACGGCCAGCACCTACAAAATGGAACTTTGTAATGATATGAAATTATACATATCAATATGTTATTATTCAAATCTATATTCAAAATTACTATATTTAATATTTGAGCAGGTAGTAAGATTTATTTGTGTAGAACTGTCGAGTTGTAAGGTGTGGTGAAATCCTTCTACGTCTCTATTTAAAAAGACAACGCACTTTCCGTGGAAAGAGACGCACCTGGATGACCTCACCCCTTTTCTTCTATGAATCTTCGAGAAGGAAATGTCGCTTGATATACCCTTGAAATGCGCACATCTCCTCACTGCTGGTGATCCTTCCTTCTCGACAAGAACACGTATAGCTAAGATTCATTTAACGAAATAGTCGGGCTTTTATCAAATAAAAAATGCGTGTGATATCTAGCTAAAAGTATAGATAGTTCATTCATTTAAAATTAAAATAAAATACTATAAAAAGGAATACCAGAACTTTTAATTTATAAAATAATATAATTAATTATTAAAATAATATCTCCCTTACGATGGCGTATTAGACATTTCTTATCAGGCTAGCGTTTAATTATTACAATAATGGCTTCCCAACGTGGAGGGCCTGATAAGCTGAGTTTAAAAAATAATATATATACATAAATTCAGTTCACAACCCGAGAAAGTGAAAGTGAGTGCTCAAAGAACAGTGAAAGTGCCGAAAACAGCTTAAGTACTTTAAAAAAACAAAACAGGTGACTTAAGAAGAAGTTCCAAAGCAGGTAAATTCAAAGGGAGAACTTCCAAATCAGGTAGCTTCACAAGAAGGTCAATGCTTCTAGACTTCAGGTGAAGTACGCAGGGAGAATCTTACGTAAGTCATCAACAACAACAAAAATTGCATCAAATATGGAAGAGATAGACAGTAGTAGCAGTGAAGATAACCTTCCCCTAGCACAATATTTCCAACCAAATAGTAAAAGAACATTCTTGTTTAGAACTATCTGATCAGGAACAAAGTGAACAACAAATTAAGAAGGTAGTTGGACCAATAGCTCATAAAGAAGAAGACTTAAGGGGGGTGGAGAATGTTTCAAAGGTAGAAGGTATAGCTCAACAAACCACCTCAGCAAATGACCTCAATGTAGTATTAATGCAGTTAATGCAGCAAATGAAAGAGAGTAGTGAAAAGAGTGAAATGTTAAATCAGCAAATGAAAGAGAGTAGTGAAAAGTTGAGTCAGAAAATAGATGAAAATAGTCAGAAAATATATGAAAGGTTCGACGAAACTAGTCAGGAGCTACAAAAAAATAGTCAGGAGCTACAAAAAAAACTAGCCAGGAGCTATGAGAAAATAATCAGAAACTAAACATTAAGTTTGATGAAAAATTTAAGGACGTAAATGAACAATTCAACAGGTTAGAACAATAATTACAGAGTAAATTTCGAGAAGTTCAAAACGACTTTGACCAAAAATTACAGAAAGTACAACAACAGACTAAAAGTGACCAAATGCAGGTAAGGGACGAACTACAGACGCTTAGGGAAGACTGTAGTAAGTCAGAAAAGCAGACGAATGAGCAGATAAAAGAACTCAAAGATGCAAAGGAAAACTTGTTTAGACAGGACTCTTTAAATTCTAAGGTAAAAACTACTCAGGAAAGTTGCAAAAAAAAATAAAAATGAAATTCTAGAACGGGTACAAAATTTAACAGAACGGTTTGCGACTGTTGAAAAAGAGCAACAAATATATAGTGATAACCTTAAATTCCAAAATGACCTCTTTGATGGACACACTGTACCAGATGTGTACATAAAGGAAATAGTTGACCACCAATTGGACAAATTTAAGGACAACTTGACAGAGACTGTAGACAAGACGTCACAAACAGTCAAACAAATGCGACAACAATTAGAACAGGCTAAGTCAAAATATGACGAGGTAGTAGAAAAAGGGACGCTAATTACCACTGGTGCCTTAGTATTACCCAGTACAGGCATACAGAATCAACTAATGGAATCTGTACCCACCTTCAGTGGAAATAATGATAGGGTGCATGCTGTACAATTTTTGAAAAAGATGGATAGACTTTTTGAAAATAGTAAACTCACCGAAGCACAAAAAAATAGCATTTTTTAATTCAAAGTTAGTAGGTGACGCTGAAGCGTGGCTGAATAATCATGAGGCTGAATATACATCCTATGAAGCAATAAAGATACCTTTTCGTAAAAGATTTTGGTCCGTGTATAAGCAGGACAAATTAGTAAATGATATTTTTACAGGCCGGTATGATCCACATCGAGGGCCTATGTGTGACTATTACAATAGATATGCCATGCAGGCAGGGAATTTGGACATCCCTATTGACGAGGAAAGATTAGTAAATCAGTTATTGCATCACTTTCCACGTGAAATACAAGATGCTCTTATAGCTGCTAGAGTAAAAACTAGTGTTGAAATGAGAGAAATTCTAGAAATATTTGATGAGCGCTCTAGGAGAGAAAGGTTGAAACCACACAAACTAAGAAAGCTCATTTCAAAATGGAGGAAACCATTTAAATAGGGAGAGTAGACATAACCAGGCACGACCTATCCAGAGATCGAACCAGGAGTCGAGAAATCGAACTTGGGAAATTCCAATAATCAGGGAAACCATTTTAATCCTAATTACACTAATCCTAATCAAAAGGGAAATTATTCTAATCCTAATTACAAGGGAGATTTTTCTAGAGCACCAGGGGATAGAATAAACTTAATCCAAAGAAAAGAACACAAGGGTAACGTTAGTCAACAAAGAAATCAGCTGATGGACACAGACCTTGAAAAAATAGAATCACACCCACAGCAACCTAGTCTCAAAACCAATGTCATTGTTCATGAAGAACCGGGACAAAACTTACAAAAAAATGGTCAGACAAGTCATTGAGTTGCCCGACAATGACATCCACTCAAGTTAGAGAAAGGGCCGATACTTTAGAAAACTGTCAAAAAAATATTTGTGGTGATTTGAAAATAAATAGTATTTTACAGGGTGACCCAAAAGAAGATTTACTTTTTGAAGGCAATGAATATAAAAAACATAGCAAAGCCGTCTCACCTGAAATAGAAGGTAAAATTAATGGAAGAACTATAAAGTGTCTCATAGATACTGGATCTGAAATAACAGCCATTTCAGGGGAATACTATGAACAATTGTGTAAACAGAATCCCAAAGAAGCTATTCCCACCACTCCCTGTGAGTAATGTAACTATTATGTGCGCAACAGGAGCTAAAAATAAAAAGGTAAAAAGACAGATATTATTGGATGTAGAGATAGGGGGAAATGAAATGACTATTATATTCTTGGTTATAGAAGGTCTTAACGTCTCAGCAATTTTAGGTGCAGATTGGATGGTCAGCCTAAATGCAGTAGTTAATTTTCAAAGTAAGCAAATATCAATTAATAAAGAACCCTATAATACAAATGTTCCATTTGTAGGAGAGTCAGAATCGAATTTGCTATGTATGCATATAACAGGGGTGGTTAATAAAAATTATAATAGCTCTTTGATAATTAGAAAGAAGGTAGAGGTTAGACAAATAACCATAGATGACCCAAAGATACCCTGGGGGGAAATAGAAGATAAAATAGGCCAGATGGTAGAAATTCCTATTGAACGCAAACAGAAATTACTTGAAGTGATGTGGCAGTTTAAAGATATATTTTCTAAAAAACCAGGGCTAAACAAATTTTATAAATGTCAATTACAGGTGTCAAACCAAGAACCCTTTAACTGTAAATCGTATCCTGTACCATACAGTCAACGGCAGGCCGTAGAAGAGACTTTAAATCACATGATGAACTGGGACATTAATGAGCGGTGTAGCTCAGAGATAATAAATCCAATAGTGGTTGTAAACAAAAAAGATGGGGGGTTAGGCTATGTTTAGACGCTAGACGAGTAAATCAAATCTGATAAATGATAATGAAACCCCGCACCTGCCAGTGAATTAATACAGAAATTTGATGGATGTCAGTACTTAACCTCACTAGACCTTGTATCATCGTTCTGGCAAATTGAATTAGAACAGAAATCACGCAAGTATACGTCATTTATGTATAATGGAAGAACGTATTGCTTTAAAAGAATGCCATTTGGATTATGCGTCTCAACCAGTAAATTTATAAGAGGACTAGAAGCCGTCCTGGGAGAAGAAGTACTTAATTTTGTAACCTTATATGTAGACGATATTTTAATAGCATCAAAAACATACGAAGAGCATATCGAACAACTTAGTATGGTATTAAAAAAACTTCAGGAAGGGGGAATGAATGTTAATCTACATAAGTCATCAATTTTATGCAAAGAAGTCAATTTCCTAGGTCACGTAATCTCCGCAGGTGGGATTTCTGCAGACCCAGCAAAAACAAAAGCAATTAGAGAATTTCCAACACCAATAAATAAGAAATAACTTCAGGCATTTTTAGGACTGATAAATTACTATAGAAAATTTACTAAACATCACTCTGATCTTGTATACCCCTTGTTACGATTAATTAGAAAGAAGAAGAATGGTTCTGGGAGAGGTAGAGGATGCTGCAATGCTAAGGATAAAACAACAATTCATTAATACCGTGATGTTAAAACACCCTGATTTAAGTAAACCAATGTGCGTTGCAACAGATGCATCGGGAGAAGCAATAGGAGGTGAGCTCTTTCAACTAGACGAACAGGGTGATCACAGACCAATAGCCTTTGCTAGTAGGGTGCTAAACGGCCCTGAACTAAACTACACAATCACAGAAAAGGAACTATTAGCAATAGTATTTGCATGCCAACAATTCCGAATTTATATTTATTGGAGACCCACAAATTTATATACTGATCATAAGGCTCTTATTTTTATAAATAAATGTAAACTTTTGCATGGTAGACTAACTCGATGGATCTTATTACTTCAAGAATACAATTTGAATATTCAATACGTCCCGGGTGTTGAGCACACTGTACCAGATACAATTTCACGGTATCCAGCACAAGGAGTGGTTAAACACGCCACTGATTCAGAGTTTAAGATATTAGCACAAAGAAAAAATACCAGTAGTGAACAGGATAGGAAAATCAAACAGGAATTGCCAACCCTACAAAAAGAGGACCCTAGACTTAAGTTGGTGTTTGAAGAATTAAAAAAAAATAACCTCAAAATAGAAATTCAAGATCGATACCAAATTCATGATAATTTATTATTTAAAAGAACGTTGTCAACAAACATTTGGACCATCTGTATTCCTAAAAAATTAATTGAGGTAGTAATTGATCATTGTCATCAGCAATATGGACACGTGGGAGTTAAAAAGTGTCAAAAGGTATTACAAGAATCATGTAATTTTCCACAAATGTACAAGTCAATTGCAAAAGAATTGCGTAGCTGTGATATATGCCAAAAAAGTAAAATTTCAAATGTCAAATATGAGGGTTTGATGAAAAATATATTGACAGACGAGCCACTAAAACTAGTATTTGTTGATCTATTTGGCCCACTCCCTTCCAGTGTTAGGGGTGTGCAATTTATTTTCGTCGTTTTAGACATCTGTACCAAAATATATAAAACTATATTCGATCAGAAGGGCTACTGCAACTATTATTACCAATAAAATAATCAAAAGCTATTTTAATGGTGTAGGTAAACCACAAACAATAGTATCAGATCATGGCTCACAGTTCGTAGGAAAAAAGTGGCGTGAAGCTATGGCAAAAGAAGGGATAGTTGTAAATACACCTCTATATATCACCTTCATAGTAATGGTGTGGAAAGGGCTAATAGAGAGATTGGACGATTCTTAAGACTGTTCTGCCACCAGAACCATGCCTCATGGGCGTCCTATGTTACAAGAATAGAAGATTGTTTAAATAGTGTAACTCATGAAAGTACCGGATATACCCCACTAGAGCTAATTAAAGGGATTAGACCTAGTAGAAAACTAGAAGAAATATTTAATTTTCCACCTAGGACAGAACCGGATAGAGAAACATAACTTTACTTGGCTATAGAAAATTTAAGAAGTGCAGCAGAAAGACGAACTCAATATCATAATAAAAAGATATCTAAGCCTATCAAATATGAAATAGGGCAACTAGTATTGGTAAAATCACATAAACAATCGTCCAGCCTGAATAAAGAGATAAAGAAATTCTTTCTTTTATTCAAGGGACCTTTTGAGGTTATAAAACAAATTGGTCATAATGTTTATTTAGTGCGAGACCCAGTTACGTTATAAATAAAAGGTAACTACAATTTGACTGAATTAAGATCTTATTATAAAAAATGAGCAAATCAATATTAATATATATATTAATTTTGTCCATTGATTCCACAATCGCCTGGCAAATTTCATTGTTATGTCAAAATAAAGAGAGTTTAATATCATATAATTTTAATATGTAATAGGTGTTCAGAATTGAACCCTAGGTCTGTACACAAAGAAGAAATACATTTACCTTGTAATTAAATGCGACTTAGGTTTGTAGTTACTAGAAATCCTACGCAGGTTTGTAGCGTTGAATGTATATCAACGTTAGTTAGTAGTTACTAAAAAAAAATACGACGAATATTTTCTAAGAAAATATATTGTTACAAAAAAAAAAAGATGGAGAATAACCCTTGTCCATCATATTCAATTCTCAGAGAAAAGGATTTCTTTGACAAAGAAATGTTTAAAGTAAACAACTATAATGGCCAGTAAGGCGGGTAGCATTTTTCTACATGAAAGTAACAAAAATAAACTTTTTTTTTTTACCTATCTCACACTATCTCTTTCTCTGACTATATTGTAATAGAAGATAGTTTTTTCTATGTACATGTCTTAAATTATATCATAAATTTTGTAAAACTTTAAGTATAATTTTAATGAGATAAGGCTAATAAATAAATTAGTTCAAGGTTCTATGAATATTAAATTCTATGTATTCTGTATATTATATTAAGCAAAGATGATTAATATTGAATTATGTGTTGTACTACACATGTGTTAAGCAAGAATGATTAAAATGGAATTTTGTGTGTTGTATTAATAATGTATTAACAAGGAAGCATTTCAATGTTACTATATTAAGTGTGTCATCTTTATTAGACAAGCTGTGTTTAGATAAATAATATTAATTTATCAAGGGTTTATCATAGAAAAGTAGTTTATGTAATTCATTAAAGGTGCCTTAAAAGCAATAATATTCAAAATATCGATTCATCAATAACAGTCGGGAAATTTTAAAGATAGAATTTAAATGCAGTATCAAACAAGGGTCAAGGTATGAACCTATTACAAAACAATAAAAATGTTGAAGTTTGTAAGAAATTTTATAGGCCAAAGAAATGAACGAGTACTAAGAATCTTTGATACAGAGTTAAAAAAAAAATTGACCGATCTAAATGATCGATATGAATTAAATATATTTGTTTACGACATCCAGTAATGATCGTTCATGGTAAAGTACCATCATAAATGCAAGGTGTCTAAAGAAAAGGAGGGTATGTTTTAAATTCGCTTGGTATGGATAGGTAGTTATGCAATGATATGAATTATAGTCGTAGGTTTAATATCTAGTCTTCGTGGAAGATACACCAGTTGAAGGTGAAGAACTCGTCGTCGATCCTAATTGCACCAAATAAGATGAGCTCCGTCGTTGATCCAATATACATTAAGGTGAGTTAAGTCGTTATAAATAAAAATATAGATTGGGAGGAATTGCCCCATAAAATCTATTTATGTGAGTCTGCGTCATTGAAGAAAGCTAAGATAATAGTCGACATAATTCATTTTGTTTAAACCTATACCAGGGAAGGAATTAAAGTTGTCTAATGAGATTTTCTGGTGTGTTTCGTAAACAAATTAAAACAATATAATTAATAACAAAACTAGATAAAAGTATTCAACGGTGAACTAAAGGAGAATGTCAAATATTTTGTCTTGGCCTATAAAATAAAATAAAAAATAGCTGGAGCAAAGGCTGATTTAATTAAAGTCGTATAAAAAAAAGTTAACTTAATTAAAATCAAATTGATTTGATTAAAACATTGTTAAAAATCAAGGGATAGTCACGGGATTAAGGAGGATCGATCAATGAATATTGAGATAGATAATTTAAAACATTGTGTAATAAAACAATTAAATTAAGGGTTTTATCTACATTGTATAACATATTATATTAAATATGTCAAATATATTGTATTAAGTAAATAAAATGTAATTTTGGTTAAATATTTTAGAACTAAGATTTTCTGAATAATGCTATTGGAAAAAAAAAATAATAAAGAAAACACATTATTTTAGTGTGACATTGTTAAAAAAAAAAGTCTTTTCTGTTTTGTTGTATGTAACAAAGGAATTTCAAGAGAGAAAGTATGGTTGAGGACAAACCTTAACTCAACAATTGTACTTAAAAATAAGTTTGTTCTGTATATTCAATTTTAAGTGTATTTATAAGAAACTTGTACATTATGTAATTGCTGTTAGATATCACACACGTTCAATCTTTCCAGCAATTAGGGGGGTAACTGTAATGATATGAAATTATACATATCAATATGTTATTATTCAAATCTATATTCAAAATTACTATATTTAATATTTGAGCAGGTAGTAAGATTTATTTGTGTAGAACTGTCGAGTTGTAAGGTGTGGTGAAATCCTTCTACGTCTCGATTTAAAAAGACAACGCACTTTCCGTGGAAAGAGACGCACCTGGATGACCTCACCCCTTTTCTTCTATGAAGCTTCGAGAAGGAAATGTCGCTTGATATACCCCTTGAAATGCGCACATCTCCTCACTGCTGGTGATCCTTCCTTCTCGACAAGAACACGTATAGCTAAGATTCATTTAACGCAATAGTCGGGCCTTTATCAAAATATAAAATGCGTGTGATATTTAGCTAATTTAAATAGTTCATTCTTTTAAAATTAAAATTAAAGACTATAAAAAGGAATACCAGAACTTTTAATTTATAAAATAATATAATTAATTATTAAAATAATATCACCCTTACGATGGCGTATAGACATTTCTTATCAGGCTAGCGTTTAATTATTACAACTTTCATTCTCGATCAGTAAACACAGTTTGTGAATACAGAGAATAACTTATCGAGTGCATGAATACAATAGAAACTAGAGATGACATTAAACATATAGCTACAATTGAACAAGCGTATGGTCTGAAGAGAACATTAGAGGATGATGTTTTTATATTTTGGCTAACTTTTTTTCATAAAATAATGCCTCATGTAGATATATTGTATAACCAGTTGCAAAAAAAGGGAAACTGATCCAGCGTTTGTAAAAAACAAATCATAGAGGAAATTTCCAAAATAAGAAATGAAAATGATATAACTGATGATCTTGATGAAAATAAAATAAAGCGGAGACGAAATGAGAGCCACACTTGTAATAGAGAGGCTAAATAGGTTTGTGACGTCATCATCTGTCAAGCAAAATACAGCTTCAGCTTTACTGGTCATCTTGTTGCTGCAAATTTGTTTTTGCCAGAAAAGTTTTCTGATTATTGTAAGTTGTTTCCTGATAACTATTTAGAACTCACAACAAATTCGTACCCATTTTTAGATGCAAAAAAACTACGCACAGAGCTAAGTATCATTTATGTCAGGGATGAATTTCGAAATATGACTGGCGCTTTGACTCTGTTCTCATTTATAAATGAAAACAATTTAAGTGCAATTTTTGAAGAGTGCCTAAAACTTTTAAATATTATTATAACAATCCCTATGATAACGGCAGAAGCAGAAAGATGTTTTTCTACACTAAAACGTGTCAAAACATTTTTAAGAAATAGTATGCACCAGGAAAGGTAGTCAGCTCTTGCCATGCTGTCTGTCGAGAGAAACTTTATTTGAACATTTCAGACTTTAACTCTAGATTCATTGAGAAATTCGCAAAATCTAAAGAAAGAAGAATGGAGTTTTTATTTAAAGTAGCTTGAGGCGTTTAAGATTAAATTGTTGGGTGTTTTGTAAATAATGTCTTCATTTATTATGTGAGTAATTTATCCTAAGGTGTTTAATTATTTATGATTGCGCCAGCAAAGTAAAAGATTGTAATAATGTAGGTGTGTTCAATTATTTTTTATTTTTTTCAAATTAATGTTGGTTTGTGATGTACTGTAAATAACAGCTCAGAATGTCAGTAATTTATTAAAAATTTTGTATATTTTTAGCTGTCAATATTTTTATCGTCAAAACTTTGTAATTGTATAATATGGATTTTTCTTTTAAAAGTCGAATCCTATATTTGTTTCGAAGCTACACACACCCCCGTACTGCTGTGAAATATTAGCCTAAGTAAAACTATATGTAAATATAGATAGGTATGATATATTAAAAATGTATATATCATATTTTAGAATATTTGAATTGTGCACCACCTATTTTTTTGGTCACGAGTCGCCACTGGTGTTAGGGATGGCAAACTTTTGGATACTTCTTAATGGGATTTTTTTTATGGTGAGAGCTCATCTTGCCCACGCCCAACCACGAAGCTGGAGGAACCCCCTCTCTCCCCTATCATCTTCCGCGACTTCTTATTCAACATATCAACAGATCACCTTCATATCCTCTAGACGCAACCTGAGGACGTGCTGTGCAATGGACAAGAGAGACCCATGAAACAGAAAGTTTAGCCTATAGTCTTAAATACAATTCACAATGCTCTGTTATCAAATATCGAATTGCTCAAAATAACACACTTAGGTAAGAGTCATATTCTATAGTCTCCTCCTATTATAGCTTTAAATAAATATTTTAATTTTTGACTAAACTTTTGTTTAATCTATTTTAATGCAATTACACTTTATGATTTATATTTTTAAGTCTATAATAGGAAGGGCGAGCAATCTGTTTCCAGGGGAACATTGTCCTTCTGCTACACCTCACGCCTCTTCTCGGTTGCGGTTCCACTGGTCTGAATGTAATTATTTTGTTGGCATTTGAATATTGGATTAAAAACAACAATTTTAGAAAACATACAAAACTTTTAACAAATCATCAAATTAGACCTACCCAGAAGATGAGCATCATTGATGAGTTCCTCCTCAGCGTCTTTTCCTCCAGTTTGCATCTCCCAGCCTACTTGCTTTCGACGCTTCTCTCTTAGGGTCCCCAGCTTTCGCCGGGCCAACCATCCACGAACATACCGCTGTATTGAGATTGCCTGAACAAAGTATTAGACTTAAAAGCATTATAACAGCTCAATTAAATTTTCTTTCCAACCAAGCAACAAAATATTCAGTCCCATTTTGTGGTTCAAATTGTAGATTTATAGTTTCAAAATGTGTCCTATTAATATAATATTGAATAGTATTACTATTTAATAAATTCTTTAGCGTTTATATGTTGGGGGCAAAGCCCGGAAACGCCAAATGGACGGAATTTTTGCTCAATCCTAAGTTTAGTCGTTTTAAAATGACCAAAGCCAGAAGCTTCAATTTCGGGCTTTGGGCATCTCCAAACAGCCAAACCTAGGCTTGTGTAATTAATAAACGACTAAAGCTTGAAATAACATTTTAGTTCGTTTCTCTGACAAACTCAGGAGGTGGCGCTCGAGTACCATTGACAATATTATTAGTCATAGGAAGCCACTTGTTAGGTGTGTACATATAGTTTCTCTTTTAACAATATCTGCTATGAGTGAACACGAGTTTAACTTGAAATTAAATGGTCATATCCAGAAAGTTGGATCGAATAATACATTCTTGCTTAATCCTGATAAGTACAATAAATTAATATCCAGGATAAAAGCTTCTCTATTTAAAAAGAGAATGGGAGAGCCGCTAACATCACTGGATTTGAATCACCGCTTTTCCGCTTAGATAAAAGACGTGACGAGTGCAGTAAAAGGAAGGATATAGTGTGAGTTGTAAGATTGTGAATCTGATAATACCCAATGGATATGTTATACAAGACAAAAAAGAGATACTCAAGATTAACAAATCAGCTTATTATATTCAAAACAAGACGGAAATATTACAAATAGTAAGGCGTAATAGTAGTATACAATCTCATGTATGAGGGCACGAAGGGGTAATGTGTATGTGTGTGTGTTCCCCACCCCTCAACCCTTTCCCTCCCCTCCCGCGCCTCGTATGTGTTGGCTCGCGGGCTCTATCTCTCTCTCTCTCTCTTTCTCTCCCACACACATACTCATGGTAATACTGGGACGGAGGAGTAATGTGTATGTGTGTGTGTGTGTGTTCCCCCTACCTCCCTCCCCTCCCGCGAAGGAGACTCGCGGAAGCACTTAGCTTCATTATACATGCAGAGGGGAGTGGGGGATGATCCTGTGAGTTGCTAAAGGAGGTGGAGCATTAGAGAAAGGATTCCTCACCCCTTCCCTGAAGTATGTTGGAGTTCTCTCTCTCTCTGTCTCTCTCTCCCCCTCCTCCCCCTCCCCTCACGCTGGAAGACCATCATGTACTGGGGCAGCGAGGGGAAATGAATGTAGGTATCGCACTTATAAATGGTTCATGTTTCAGGGCAGCTAGGACAAAAGTGGAGAGGGGTATCATGACGAGGGTGGCGCGCCGACGTCATGGTGAGAGGGGATGGGTTGCAGCCCTGCTCGAGGACGGTCGAGTCTAAATGAACTTTTTTTGTTCTGAATGAACCCTACACACATCTTCCCCTGTCCCCTTCCACCGAGGCTGTGCCGGGAGCTAAGATGTCTGGTATGTTTGTGAAGAACAAGGTTCGAATCCCGGTCGGGTGTACTGAGGGTTGGTTTTCCACTCTCCCTCCAAGCAAATGCGGGTTCCTAATTCAACCCTCCCAATTCCCAATTAGTACTCTGAACGATTTTACACTCTCATCATGCACAAATGATGGTACATTTATTACATTGTGAACGTACAAATTTGTATGTGTATATCTGTCTTATATAATCAAAATTCGTATAAGAATTAAAACGGGGAGATCGAAGTTCGAATCTTGGTCGGGTGAACTAGGGGGTTGGTTTTCCGCTCCCCCTCCAAGCAAATGCGAGTTCTTAATTCAACCTTCCCAATTCCTAATCCATTAGCGTAATTAGTACTCTGAATGATTTTACACTCTCATCATGCACAAATGATGGTACATTTGTTACATTGTGAACGTTCAAGTTTGTGTGCGTGTGTGTATATCATTCTATATGTCTTATATATTCGAAATTCGTATAAGAATTAAAAAGGGGGATCCAGGTTCGAATCTTGGTCAGGTGAACTGAGGGTTGGCTTTTTTCACTCTCCCTTCATGCACCTTACATAACCCGAACGGGTAGTAGCGAGGTAGTTTAGATTTAAATCCTTTCTTATGACGGGATAGGGTTCCTCAGGCTGAGGGTCTGACGTCGTAGCTTTGGCCATGCCTGGACACGTCGGTGTGAAGATTACCAAACCCTCCCATAGCTCCGTATCAATCCAGGACTCGATTCCCGGGAGTCCGAGCTTCAGGGTCCGGGCTTGGTTCCACGGCTACACAACGCCTCAGGGTCCGAGCTTCAATCCCTGGCAAAGACATACATATCTTCCGGATTCAGACATGACTGAGATACTAGAAAATGAATCAATTAGTATATTTTAGAGAAATTCTCATCTCGAGTCCCTCCCACCCCCACACCAGGCAGGAACCATACTCATCCATGCAGGACAAGGTGATGGACTTCTACGTTAACGATCTGCGTTCAACCCTCGGGTTCACTTCCTCTAATTAAACCTTCCCAATTCCTAATTCTTTAGCACCGTATAAGAATTAAATGTAGAAAAACACAGGCACACAAAGACGTTAGCTTCAATGTTTGTATATCATAGCTTCATGTTCCTGATACATACATGTATAACACATATACACATACACGTATATACACACTTACATACACATACATACACACACGCATATACACATATACACACATATACACAAATATACACGCATATACACACACACATACACATACACATACACACACACACACGCACACACATATACACATATATACTCATATACACACATATACATATAAACACATACACATATACACATACACACAGCGAGTAGTTGTAAAGTTAGAGTTTATAGTTTGTAATAGAGCGTTCACGTAATTTATGCACCGAGATTCTTTTAAGAAAGTCTTGGCATTCCCGATACAAGGCAGTAAAGACCCACAGTTCTCTGTAAGTAGCCACATTCTTTTCCTACCTCTGGCCCGATTATGAAGTCATCAAGGTGGGAAGTTTAGAAAGAGAAGAAAAGTGCAAAAGGGTTTGAGAAACACGAAAGCGTTAGAGAAAGATAGAGAGCATTTCAATAAAAGGTATTGTTCATGTTGAAAGGGATACTAACAGACTCTTAGGTTTTGTATAAAATTATGTAGAAATTATGTTTAAAATTGGTTAATTACTTAAAACTATACAATCTTTGGGAAGTTTGCCCTAGTTTGTTAAACCTTTTTATTTTCCAGTGCGTCTAGTACACGTTCGTGCTATATGTAGATATCAGATAAATGAAGACTGACTCAATCTACGGATACCACTAATTAGAGAGGTAATACAACTCATTGCGGTGTGGTTTTCTGTATTCTACTGTAGAAAACTGTGGAAATGAGATAAGTGAAACTTTTTAAGGCATTTTAAAATAATACCTTTAACAGTTTATTCTGCAAAGAACCCTGAGGTACTACCACAAAAATGACAGGAAGGTGTTATAATTCTATTAAAAAAAAGAAGAGATAGAACAGAATGTAATAACTATGGAGGTTTCTCACTACAACCAAAATGATATAAAATTTTATCTGAAAATATTTCAATGAGTCCGACCCCATACGTAAAAGAAATTATTGGCGATCATCAGTATGGACTTAGACGAAATAGATCAACAACTAATCATATGTTTACTTTTCGACAAATATTAGAAAAAATTAGGAATTAGACATGACAATCCATCAACCATACCGACATTTTAAAACCCTATTATTAAGTTAAATGAAACAAATTATATGATGTTTTAGTTATGGTTGGGATACACCAAAACCTGTCAAACTGATTGAGATATGTTTGGATGATTCGCGTGGCAGAGTACGTACCGTTTGGATGTCACTTATCAGTTACTTTTGAAATACACGATGGATTGAAACAAGGACGTGCACTTTCCCCATTAATTTTTAAACTAGCCTCAGGGTTCGGCCGGACAGACATAATTTAAAGCTATTTTACTTGGATGAAATTTAGAAAATTTGACATTTTCAAAAATATCCTTTAGGATAAAATTTAATTTTAAATGGGTAACTGGGAATTGTTTTTAATTATAAATCAGAATTGTATATATATTTATTTTCACAAATTTAAACAATTTGGGGAAAATTAGAAAAAATACAAATTTTTGATAATTTTAATTAATATACATTCCTTTGGACAGGTTTGTTTAAAATTTATCGCCTATATAAAAGGTGTTTATTGTGATTAACACGATGAGTTTTTAGAAAAACTATATTAAGGGTAGTTTACTGAACACCTATATTTTTAAATGTTGCTCTAAACCCAGTCTATACACTAGACCTCTATCCAGTACACCTCATTACACCCTATCTCTATCTTGAGCTAGTTCTATCCAGTCCACCTCATTACATCCTATCCCTATCTTGAGCTAGTTCTATCCAGTCCACCTCATTACAGCCTATCTCTAACCTGAGCTAGTTTTATCCAGTCCACCTCACTACACCCTATCCCTATCTTGAGCTACTCCTATCCAGTTCACCTCCTTACACCCTATCCCTATCTTGAGCTAGTTATATCCAGTCCACCTCATTACAGCCTATCTCTAACTTGAGCTAGTTTTATCCAGTCCACCTCATTACACCTTATCTCTATCTTGAGCTAGTTATATTCAGTCCACCTCATTACAGCCTATCCCTATCTTGAGATAGTTCTATCCAGCCCACCTCATTACACCCTATCCCTATCTTGTGCTAGTACTATCCAGTCCACCTCCTTACACCCTATCCCTATCTTGAGCTAGTTCTATCCAGTCCACCTCATTACAGCCTATCTCTAACTTGAGCTAGTTTTATCCAGTCCACCTCACTACACCCTATCCCTATCTTGAGCTACTCCTATCCAGTCCACCTCATTACACCCTATCCCTATCTTGAGCTAGTTTAATCCAGTCCACCTCATTACACCTTATCCCTATCTTGAGCTAGTTATATTCAGTCCACCTCATTACACCCTATCTTGAGCTAGTTTAATCCAGTCCACCTCATTACAGCCTATCTCTAACTTGAGCTAGTTATATTCAGTCCACCTCATTACACCCTATCTTGAGCTAGTTATATCCAGTCCACCTCATTACGCCTCATATTTTTCAGATCCGATCTAATGTCATCCTCCCATCTGTGTCCAGGTCTTCCCAATGGTTCTACCGTCCAGTACCATAATCTCTGTAATCGAATCTTATATTTATTTGCCCTGCATGTTCCGAATGTAGAAATCTTAACGTGAAATAATTTTTTTTTGTTTCAAGAGTCGCCTAAAGGCATGCGGTGACGCTTGTAGGCAAAACCATTCTAATGTATTTAGACGTTATTTGGCCATTCATTGAGGGAAAATCGTGATTTAGAGAATGTTTTATACCGCGTATCATTTTACCGATAAAATGTCCTAATTATCCACTTCAGGAGGGTTGCACGGTCTAAGGTGTCGCTCTCGCAGTAGACTAGACCGCCGAAGATGAGGCGATTGAGTTTAGAACCTCGGCCGGGTGTACTGAGAGGCTTGGTTTTCTACTCTCACTCCACGCAAATGCAGGTACACTTCCTCTCAAATTGAATCTTCTTAGAACATCAGCGTAAGACGACGACTGTAAATAAGGTAATAATGATACTGAGTCTAGATAAACTCGTATATGAATGGGTAGCATTCAAGTGACATGATACTCTTACCGTACAAGGTCTCCCGCAACCGTCCTAACGCACGCAGGTTCGTTAAACCCCCTGGTACGGTAACCAGGAGAGCTCACCTCCGGTAGCGTCCTAATTCTAGCGCTCGGTCAATGCATATACCTGAGCCATGCTCATGATCGTAAGACTATATTACCTATGGTTGAAATCCGACTGAACCTTTGTTCGAGAGAGAGAGGCGAATGGTGGAAAATTTATGGCAAACTAAGGGATGATTGTCGAGAGCAGCTACATGATCTAGCCCCCTCCTGCCTACAGGTTCAGAGGTTCGATCCTCCTCGACTCTTGTAACGTTTCTTCTCAGTCACGTCTCCGGTCTAGAGAACTGAGATTAATTCGTCGCGTCGACTAACATGCTTCATCACTCTTATAGACTCAAGCTATACTCGTCCATCAGTACTTCTTAGAGAGGGAAGAAAGGAGTTAAGCGTGTTAGATAAGCAGAGTTAAGCTTGAGGGTTGTGGGAGAGAGAAAACCAACATGTTTCCTCTTTTAAGTCTCCCTCTACATCGAACGTTTGGATTTTCCCACAATTCCCAATCAGCATTGACCTTACTCGGCAAGTTCCTCTCGTCCCCTCTAATCTTCGAAACGATGCATGCAGACGGAGGTTACCCCTGTTCCGAAAAAAAAACATCAGAGCACATGATAGAGCTCCTGGTCCGTGATACATTAGGAGAGGGAGGGAGAGACATGTATGTTTCCTTCAGGTTCCCGACATCTTAGCTAAGGGGATCCCGGCATGGCCTCGGAGAAGGTTTGGAGTCCTCCGGCATGTCACTAAGAATGCCTGCTAGTTATAGTAAGTTCACCTCATCACTAAGAATGAACGCTATTTTCAACCATGCCGAGAATCGAACTCGGGGACCTTTAACATAAAAGAGTGACTTAGCTAAGGTGTCAATACATTATTACCTTATTTACAGTCGTCGTCTTACGCTGATGTTCTAAGAAGATTCAATTTGAGAGGAAGTGTACCTGCATTTGCGTGGAGTGAGAGTAGAAAACCAAGCCTCTCAGTACACCCGGCCGAGGTTCTAAACTCAATCGCCCCATCTTCGGCGGTCTAGTCTACTGCGAGAGCGACACCTTAGACCGTGCAACCCTCCTGAAGTGGATAATTAGGACATTTTATCGGTAAAATGATACGCGGTATAAAACATTCTCTAAATCACGATTTTCCCTCAATGAATGGCCAAATAACGTCTAAATACATTAGAATGGTTTTGCCTACAAGCGTCACCGCATGCCTTTGGGCGACTCTTGAAACAAAAAAAAAATGATTTCACGTTAAGATTTCTACATTCGGAACATGCAGTGCAAATATATATAAGATTCGATGACAGAGACCATGGTACTGGACGGTAGAACCATTGGGAAGACCTGGACACAGATGGGAGGATGACATTAGATCGGATCTGAAAAAATATAGGCTATAATGAGGTGGACTGGTTATAACTAGATCAAGATAGGGTGTAATGAGGTGGACTGGATAGAACTAGCTCAAGATAGGGATAAGGTGTAATGAGGTGGACTGGATAGAACTAGCTCAAGTTAGAGATAGGCTGTAATGAGGTGGACTGGATAGAACTAGTTCAAGATAGGGATAGGATGTAAAGAGGTGGTCCGGATAGGACTAGCTCAAGATAGGGATAGGCTGTAATGAGGTGAACTGAATATAACTAGTTCAAGATAGAGATAGGGTGTAAGGAGGTGGTCCGGATAGGACTAGCTCAAGATAGGGATAGGGTGTAATGAGGTGGACTGGATAGGAGTAGCTCAAGATAGGGATAGGGTGTAGTGAGGTGGACTGGATAAAACTAGCTCAAGTTAGAGATAAGGTGTAATGAGGTGGACTGGATAGAACTAGCTCAAGATAGGGATAGGATGTAAAGAGGTGGACTGAATATAACTAGCTCAAGATAGGGATAGGCTGTAATGAGGTGGACTGAATATAACTAGCTCAAGATAGGGATAAGGTGTAATGAGGTGGACTGGATGTGAGTAGCTCAAGATAGGGATAGGGTGTAGTGAGGTGGACTGGATAAAACTAGCTCAAGTTAGAGATAGGCTGTAATGAGGTGGACTGGATAGAACTAGCTCAAGATAGGGATAGGATGTAAAGAGGTGGACTGAATATAACTAGCTCAAGATAGGGATAGGCTGTAATGAGGTGGACTGAATATAACTAGCTCAAGATAGGGAATATAGTGTGTAATGAGTGGATGGACTGGATAAGTGATAGCTCAAGATAGGGATAGGCTGTAGTGAGGTGAACTGGATAAACTAGCTCAAGATAGAGATAGGCTGTAATGAGGTGGACTGGATAGAACTAGCTCAAGATAGGGATAGGGTGTAAGGAGGTGGACTGGATAGACTAGCTCAAGATAGGGATAGGGTGTAATGAGGTGGGCTGGATAGAACTATCTCAAGATAGGGATAGGCTGTAATGAGGTGGACTGAATAAACTAGCTCAAGATAGGGATAAGGTGTAATGAGGTGGACTGGATTAAACTAGCTCAAGATAGGGATAGGGTGTAATGAGGTGGACTGGATAGGATAGCTCAAGATAGGGATAGGGTGTATGAGGTGGACTGGATAAAACTAGCTCAGGTTAGAGATAGGCTGTAATGAGGTGGACTGGATAGAACTAGCTCAAGATAGGATAGGTGTAATGAGGTGGACTGAATATAACTAGCTCACGATAGAGATAGGATGTAATGAGGTGGACTGGATAGAACTAGCTCAAGATAGTGATAGGATGTAATGAGGTGGACTGGATAGAACTAGCTCAAGATAGAGATAGGGTGTAATGAGGTTACTGGATAGAGGTCTAGTGTATAGACTGGGTTTAGAGCAACATTTAAAAATATAGGTGTTCAGTAACTACCCTTAATATAGTTTTTCTAAAAACTCATCGTGTTAATCACAATAAACACCTTTTATATAGGCGATAAATTTTAAACAAACCTGTCCAAAGGAATGTATATTAATTAAAATTTTCAAAAATTTGTATTTTTTCTAATTTTCCTCAAATTGTTTAAATTTGTGAAAATAAATATATATACAATTCTGATTTATAATTAAAAACAATTCCCAGTTACCCATTTAAAATTAAATTTTATCCTAAAGGATATTTTTGAAAATGTCAAATTTTCTAAATTTCATCCAAGTAAAATAGCTTTAAATTATGTCTGTCCGGCCGAACTCTGAGGCTAGTTTAAAAATTAATGGGGAAAGTGCACGTCCTTGTTTCAATCCATCGTGTATTTCAAAAGTAACTGATAAGTGACATCCAAACGGTACGTACTCTGCCACGCGAATCATCCAAACATATCTCAATCAGTTTGACAGGTTTTGGTGTATCCCAACCATAACTAAAACTTCATATAATTTGTTTCATTTAACTTAATAATAGGGTTTTAAAATGTCGGTATGGTTAATGGATTGTCATGTCTAATTCCTAATTTTTTCTAATATTTGTCGAAAAGTAAACATATGATTAGTTGTTGATCTATTTCGTCTAAGTCAATACTGATGATCGCCAATAATTTCTTTTACGTATGGGGTCGGACTCATTGAAATTTTATCAGATAAAATTTTATATCATTTTGGTTGTAGTGAGAAACCTCCATAGTTATTACATTCTGTTCTATCTCTTTTTTTTTAAATAGAATTATAACACCTTCCTGTCATTTTTGTGGTAGTACCTCAGGGTTCTTTGCAGAATAAACTGTTAAAGGTATTATTTTAAAATGCCTTAAAAAGTTTCACTTATCTCATTTCCACAGTTTTCTACAGTAGAATACAGAAAACCACACCGCAATGAGTTGTATTACCTCTCTAATTAGTGGTATCCGTAGATTGAGTCAGTCTTCATTTATCTGATATCTACATATAGCACGAACGTGTACTAGACGCACTGGAAAATAAAAAGGTTTAACAAACTAGGGCAAACTTCCCAAAGATTGTATAGTTTTAAGTAATTAACCAATTTTAAACATAATTTCTACATAATTTTATACAAAACCTAAGAGTCTGTTAGTATCCCTTTCAACATGAACAATACCTTTTTTTGAAATGCTCTCTATCTTTCTCTAACGCTTTCGTGTTTCTCAAACCCTTTTGCACTTTTCTTCTCTTTCTAAACTTCCCACCTTGATGACTTCATAATCGGGCCAGAGGTAGGAAAAGAATGTGGCTACTTACAGAGAACTGTGGGTCTTTACTGCCTTGTATCGGGAATGCCAAGACTTTCTTAAAAGAATCTCGGTGCATAAATTACGTGAACGCTCTATTACAAACTATAAACTCTAACTTTACAACTACTCGCTGTGTATATGTGTATATGTGTATGTGTGTATATGTATATGTGTGTGCGTGTGTGTGTATGTGTATGTGTGTGTGTATATGCGTGTATATTTGTGTATATGTGTGTATATGTGTATATGCGTGTGTATATGTATGTGTATGTAAGTGTGTATATACGTGTATATGTATATGTGTGTATACATGTATGTATCAGGAACATGAAGCTATGATATACAAACATTGAAGCTAACGTCTTTGTGTGCCTGTGTTTTTCTACATTTAATTCTTATACGGTGCTAAAGAATTAGGAATTGGGAAGGTTTAATTAGAGGAAGTGAACCCGAGGGTTGAACGCAGATCGTTAACGTAGAAGTCCATCACCTTGTCCTGCATGGATGAGTATGGTTCCTGCCTGGTGTGGGGGTGGGAGGGACTCGAGATGAGAATTTCTCTAAAATATACTAATTGATTCATTTTCTAGTATCTCAGTCATGTCTGAATCCGGAAGATATGTATGTCTTTGCCAGGGATTGACGCTCGGACCCTGAGGCGTCGTGTAGCGGTGGAACCAAGCCCGGACCCTGAAGCTCGGACTCCCGGGAATCGAGTCCTGGATTGATACGGAGCTATGGGAGGGTTTGGTAATCTTCACACCGACGTGTCCAGGCATGGCCAAAGCTACGACGTCAGACCCTCAGCCTGAGGAACCCTATCCCGTCATAAGAAAGGATTTAAATCTAAACTATCTCGCTACTACCCGTTCGGGTTATGTAAGGTGCATGAAGGGAGAGTGAAAAAAGCCAACCCTCAGTTCACCTGACCAAGATTCGAACCTGGATCCCCCTTTTTAATTCTTATACGAATTTCGAATATATAAGACAGATAGAATGATATACACACACGCACACAAACTTGAACGTTCACAATGTAACAAATGTACCATCATTTGTGCATGATGAGAGTGTAAAATCATTCAGAGTACTAATTACGCTAATGGATTAGGAATTGGGAAGGTTGAATTAAGAACTCGCATTTGCTTGGAGGGGGAGCGGAAAACCAACCCCCTAGTTCACCCGACCAAGATTCGAACTTCGATCTCCCCGTTTTAATTCTATACGAATTTTGATTATATAAGACAGATAGAATGATATACACATACAAATTTGTACGTTCACAATGTAATAAATGTACCATCATTTGTGCATGATGAGAGTGTAAAATCGTTCAGAGTACTAATTGGGAATTGGGAGGGTTGAATTAGGAACCCGCAATTGCTTGGAGGGAGAGTGGAAAAACCAACCCTCTATTCACCTGATCAAGATTCGAACCTCGATCTCCTCGTTTTAATTCTTATACGAATTTTGATTATATAAGACAGATAGAATTATATACACATACAAATTTGTACGTTCACAATGTAACAAATGTACCATCATTTGTGCATTATGAGAGTGTAAAACCGTTCAGAGTACTAATTACGCTAATTGATTAGGAATTGGGAAGGTTGAATTAGGAACCCGCATTTGCTTGTAGGGAGAGTGGAAAAACCAAGCCTTAGTTCACCTGATCAAGATTCGAACCTCGATCTCCTCGTTTTAATTCTAAAAGATTTTTAGGTTTTGAATTTCTGAAATAGAGATGAATAAGATTTAATTTTTAAAGTAAGTACACCCGTATTAGCTTAGAGGAAGTGAACCCACATTTGCTTGGAGGGAGAGTGGAAAAACCAAGCCTCAGTTCACCTGATCAAGATTCAAACCTCGATCTCCTCGTTTTAATTCTAAATTTTTTTTAGGTTTTGAATTCCTGAAATGGAGATGAATAAGATTTAATTTTTAAAGTAAGTACACCCGTATTAGCTTAGAGGAAGTGAATCCACATTTGCTTGGAGGGAGAGTGGAAAACCAACCCCCAGTTCACCTGACCAATATTCGAACCTGGATCTCCTCTTTTTAATTCTGATACGAATTTTGAATATATAATGTAACATGAAGTGGAATATACAGTATGGAATTGGACTACATTATCTAATTTGAAAAAAAAAAAAAAATTTAGGTTTTGAATTCCTGAAATGGAGATGAATAATTTTTAAAGTAAGTACTCCCGTATTAGCTTAGAGGAAGTGAACCCACATTTGCTTGGAGGGAGAGTGGAAAACCAACCTTCAGTTCACCCGACCGGGATTCGAACCTTGTTCTTCACAAACATACCAGACATCTTAGCTCCCGGCACGGCCTCGGTGGAAGGGGACCGGGGAAGATGTGTGTAGGGTTCATTCAGAACAAAAAAAAGTTCATTTAGACTCGACCGTCCTCGAGCAGGGCTGCAACCCATCCCCCTCACCATGACGTCGGCGCGCCACCCTCGTCATGATACCCCTCTCCACTTTTGTCCTAGCTGCCCTGAAACATGAACCATGTATAAGTGCGATACCTACATTCATTTCCCCTCGCTGCCCCAGTACATGATGGTCTTCCAGCGTGAGGGGCAGGGGGAGGAGGGGGAGAGAGACAGAGAGAGAGAGAACTCCAACATACTTCAGGGAAGGGGTAAGGAATCCTTTCTCTAATGCTCCACCTCCTTTAGCAACTCACAGGATCATACCCCACTCCCCTCTGCATGTATAATGAAGCTAAGTGCTTCCGCGAGTCTCCTTCGCGGGAGGGGAGGGAGGTAGGGGAACACACACACACACACTTACACATTACTCCTCCGTCCCAGTATTACCATGAGTATGTGTGTGGGAGAGAAAGAGAGAGAGAGAGAGATAGAGCCCGCGAGCCAACACATACGAGGCGCGGGAGGGGAGGGAAAGGGTTGAGGGGTGGGGAACACACACACATACACATTACCCCTTCGTGCCCTCATACATGAGATTGTATACTACTCGTAATAAAATACAAAAAATTCAATTGTTTTCTGTTTTGAGTAAATTGTTGTCCCATACAGGAGCGTTTGGTGTGAAGCACTTTAAGGCCCTGTCGAGTGCAAGTCTAAAACCTATTTTGTGGATGGTGGGTGGGAGGGTGAAAGGCATGGCGTGGCTCCACAACCGACCAAAGTATCCTTCCACGCCAACAAGAACAGATGGATCACGAAAACCGTAGATGGTGTCAGTTACCGGATATGTCTTGTGGAAAAATCAAACGTTTGGAAATATAAGTTTTCTCGAGAACGAGTGAAATTTTATAATAATATTTTCAACGCCTCTTCTAAGATAATGTATCAATGTTTATTAGGTGTTACATTTTCTTATTTTTTGTTACTCAGCCCGCAGTTTTCTATTGAAAAATGCCAGAATTATTGATATCTGATCACTGTTAAAATTATATAGTAGGTGTGTATATAAAACGTCTAACTTAATCAACATGCTTCTATTCTTGAACAAACCGTTATCGAAAAGAAAATTGCAAGACATTAAAAATTTTTGAAGATAACTGTTTATTCCCATGGATCTGCATTTCAACGCCAAATGAAAAGGACAAATCGCCTTAACTCGACTTGCAACAAAGACTATTATAATTGGGTCTTAATTAAAAAAAGGAGTAACTCGTTAAAGAAGAACAAGCACAGATTATATAACGAAAGGGTGTTTGCCTGAATGCAACAATAATTTAAGTTGGATGGAACTGGAGAGTTGAGGTTATGCAACAATACACAACACTGCTAGGGCTTTACGGCTACATGACTTTAACTTAGTAAGCAAGGATTAGAACAATAGCTAAACAATACCTAAATCTGTAATGTCCTAGTTTAAAGAGTTACCACGTTGGTGGTTAAGCGGGTTAGCTAGCATGATTTGACTCCCTAATGAGTTACAAGATTCAAAGGTTAAGTTCCTAGAACTGGAACTATAAGTTTACAAATAGTTAAAGGCGAGCTACCGGGAATCTGGGCTGTAGAGATACTATGGCCGGTCTATTCCTCATTAGTACTGTCAGGTCATTCAATAGTGCATTTAAATTTCAACACCAGTAGGGAGACAGACTATAGCAAACAGTTAAAACATTAACAGATCCAAGTGGCACCAGAAAGGGGCCGGACAAAATAAACAACACCATGCAGGCCACTACTTTGGAATAGAAGCATACCCACGAGGTAAGCTCCGTACAAAAGTACAACAATAGAAAGATTAGAGACTGGTATCAGTCAAAGACCCAACTAGGTCATGGGACAAAGCGATAGATTACCTGATCTCACCTTTTTCCCTATCTAAAAGGTAAAGCCATCTGACACATGGCCACACAGTATAAGGCGTCGGGTAATAATCACCCAAACATTTTGTCATATGTCATATGGACAAAGAAAAACAGTTCAGAAACTCTGATATTCAAAATTATATCATATGGACATATCAAAACAGATTAGAAACTTTAACATTTAAAATTATTTCATATGGACATATCAAAACAGTTTAAAAAGACCCTATCTAAAATACTAAATATTAAATTAAATTAAATTATATCAGATATTACATTATCTGCAGTGAGAAGGCGAGATCGACGCGTCAAACATCATGACCACCACATGTACGCCAACTAGTTCTTGAAGTCTCCTTGGATGCTCCTTCGATGAGTCGTTGGAAATGAATACAATCATGCTGCGAGAGGCGATGGCTTGTATAAGTGGAAGGGACAACATATAGGGGGAGGGGTAATATTCCAGAAAAACCTCAGAGAATTTACCAGCGCTTTAGTCGTCATCCACGACGTTGTGGAGCGGACCGGCACTTCAGCCGAGTCTTGCAAATGAGCCAGGTGTGGCTAGTGGGTCCTCCGGTTAGAGTTGGCTGTAAACTTAGCCAGCATTCCCTTTGAGCTGGGCCATTTTCAACAACACGATTTCACCGTGAGTTAAAAATATTCCACATATTATTTGAATTTATTAGTTCTTGCACGTATAGAGAAGATCATGAATTAGGTATTTTTGAGTGTACGTGCTAATAGCTATTTAGCACGTTACAGATTATTGACTCATGAAAAGGTAGGCCTATGACTTTTAACCAATGATTATCTAGAAAATCTTATAAGTTAAGAACGTGATCCACAAATGAGAATGAAATAAAATATTTTTGCCACATCCCTTATAGATACCGGACAAAAAAAAGACTCGGTGCATGGATAAATAACTTATAAAAAGGTACTGTCACATCACGCGTGAAGTGATTGATATTTATTTACGGTTATGTGCACAGTGTCAGGTCAAAATGAAATGCTCCCTTTTTACTACAACCGTTAAAGAAAGAATGACATCTTAACAAATAAATACAAAGGGATTGGTAAGAGGGCATGTTTGAAACTAACTGGTAACTTGCTAAGAATAAACCAAAAGCTATTATAGTTTTAAATAAAATATACTTTATTGGTAAATAAGAATATAAATAAATAGATAGATATAATTTTTAAACCCAGAAGGGGAACCATTAGAATAACAATAAAAAAAACAATTTTTGTAAATCGAATAAGATACACAAGAGAGACAACAGCTCCCTTATTTATAATCAGACTTAGAATTGTAATGACTATAAAAAAGCCATGCCTTATCTGAAATATAAGATAGTTGCAATTCAAGGAAGCTAACAACTTTCTATATCTCTAATTTCTATCCAAACACACTATGAAAGTTGCATTATACATTAAACTATCTAACTTGCCAATATTCAACAAATAAATTCTAACTCGAAATTAGGAAAAAACAAAATATTCCAAAGGATATTTTTCTACAATCAACTAGCTGAGAAAATTCCTGAAGGGAATCGCTTCATATTCCACACATAATGAGTTTACTAAATTCAATTAAAATATATCTCTGATAGGAAATAACCTTATCTTTACTAACATAAATCAAATGAATTACCTAACATTTGACATGAGTATGGATATATTTTCCTGATGGGAAAATATTTAATATTACAAACCATATTCAAATTATATTCTATACCAAATGGCTTCAAACAATTTATATTCTCGATAAGAAGTAACCAAATGTTTACTAACATAAATCCTAACATTACAACAATATGAATATATTTTTCCTGTTGGTAAAATTTGTTAATGTTCCAACTAATGTATATCAAAGTCTAAAACAACCTAACATTGCAAATCATATGAATATATTCTCCTGGCTGAAAAATATTTAATATCTCAAACATAATGACCATATAAAAAAAATTGTAGCGTACAATATTGAGCTTACATTTAGATATGATGGCCACTACTGGCGTAGTGCCGTAATTCCTTTTGCCGCCAAGAGTGCCTTACTAGTCACTCCACGGACTATACATAATGCCCAATGTCCTAGGAGAGGTGGAAAGGAAACATTAGAAGGGGTGACGAGGGTTAACAGAACATAGTCTCCGTATCACTCTTGCAACTCCTGAACTCAAACCTTCTGGCAGTCAGTAGAAAGCCTGAGTTTCTTCCAGCATGTTTTTTTTTCCATCTGGAAGGTATTGGATTTATTTCTGAACGTATTCTTGCAGGGATAATGACGTCATGCTGGCCCGCCCCAGGCGCGGATCCAAAGTAGGAGTTTGGGAAGGGTGGGGCGATAATGACAGAGAGGGTTTTGAGGTGGTAACCCCAAGATGGACATGGGGGAGGTAAACCACCATAAAATTTAGAAATTGTTGGTTTTGAAATGATTAAATTTAATTGTTCTAAGCTCTTGTATATTCAATTTTTTTTCCACATTTCATTAAAAAAATATATAATAATACTTGTGTTGCTTATTTTTATATTTGTACAATATACCAACAATTGCACTGACGTATGATTTTAATTCTAATTAAAGGCTAGTTTTTTAGTCTAAAATATTAAAAAAGGGGGGAAACTATGCCTGGCAGAGAAAATATTGCTGGCATGAGCTAGAAAAACAATTATACAAACACAGTATAATTTCTTCTAAATAGTATTATTATTATTATTATTATTATTATTATTATTATTATTATTATTATTAGCACCGCGTCTTACTACCTGTTCGGGTTATACGCACTTCTAAATAGTAGTTTTTTAAACTTAAATATAAACATACTGTAATAAAACTTAATGATGTGAATAATAAATTGAGATAAGAGACAATAAAAAAGATAAACAGAAAATATTTGTAATTGATGTTGCAATGAATAAATGAAGAAAACCATCAGTAACTTTACAAAACGAATTCAATCCTGTGGGTGCTATTTATTGCGAAGCGATAAATGACACGTTCTTTGTTTACAATGAAATTATAATAAATATGCAATAATGCAAGTTCTATCATTCGGTCTTAGCATGTAGGGAATCTCAACAAAGTCTTCTCAAGGCAGAAAAGGTACTCTCCTGAATCGACACTTACGGGCAGGGTGGCAAGGATATTAAGGAGATCGTGAATGTCTGTATTCAGATCCTCATCACACTAAGCAAGTACATTGAGAGCAGTTGAAGGTATGGCAAAGCCGTTCTCCTACTCCCGGTTCCACTTCACCTCCCACAACCGAAGCTCAGCACTTAGTTGCCTCTTCGTGCAATCATTCCCATTCATCCCAAAGATCGAGCTGTACCTCGAGGTAATTTTCTCTTCATCAGCTTAACTACATGTAGAGGTTGGTAGTAATGACAACAGATTGTGAAGCTGTTCAGTTTCTTCGGGAAATCGATATTTTAATTCTTCCACAATATGTTCTAGAATGGGAATAAATACAATCAGATGGAAGTATTCAGCAGGATCTGTTGAAGGATGATTTTCTCAGTGGGTTTGCCTTTTCGTGATGCGAGGAATTTTCAGCTCTACTCCAAGCTGCTGAGCTATCCCTTTAGCTTTGTTGAATAGATTAGCACACTTCTCGTCGCATTTCACGCGTCTTGTACTGAGGGCAGATAGTGTGTCTACCATTATATCTTGTGCATGTTTAAGGTATATGCACGTCTTCTGGTGCAGCTGACTCAATGGAATAGTGTCTAACAGAACTTCGGACAAATATATATCAGTAATAATGAATTCACTCTCACAAAGTGCAGCTAATAGAGTATTTGCTTTTGAAACACTTTCAGAATCTCTCAAAGATGCGACACACTCCAAAATTTGAGCTATTTTCGGAAAATAAGTTCGGAACTGCAAGACACCATCATGTCTCACGATCAAGCGAGTTTCACAAAGTCCAGAGATTTGGTGACATAAAACCTTCTTGAGCATAGTGGATCGTTTTGATGATGCAGTGAAGAAATTTGTTATTGCTTTCATAGTTGCAACAATATTTCGCACAGATTGAACATTCGAAGATTTTGATTTAGATAAATTGATTGCATGATAGTGACATGGACAGTGAACAGAATTTTTTTGCCTCTCGCTTGACTACAGCCACAGCATCACTAATTTATGATATCATGACACTGCATCAATCTGTCGATATACCAACACAATGGCTAAGGTAGAGGCGTGATTTTTCAAAATGGAAAGTACTATCCCGGCTATTTACAATTTATTCGTTTTCATTTACTTCTTCTCCTTCTTCATCATCCATGCTGTTGCGAAGATTTAAAAATTGAACAAAATCTTCGTGCACTGAACCTTCACGGAGGCATCTCAAAACAAATCCTAAATGGGATTCTTGGGAAACGTCAGTGGTTGCATCGAACATGATACTATATAATTTGGAATCCTGCACCGGTTTTATAATTTGTGAGAGTATATCTTCACCGCAACATGAAATCAGCTCATTTTGGGTGGTTTTGCTGATGTAAGTAGCTCTGGAAGGTGCTATTTGAGTTCATTGTCTCCACACTCAATACGATGTCGAAGAAGTGCGCGAAAGTTGCCTTCATTGACAGGACTATTTTATTATAATACGCCGTCATCACGATGCCTTATGAAAGCGATGTTTTGCCTCCCAAGAAAGATGATGGTATCAACTATTGGTGATAAACTGTGACGGGTTTCTTCTATGTGTTTGAGACAATGACTGATAATCTGTTTTAAAACTTTTTCTCTGGATTTTCCACACAATGTAGAAATAGCTTTCCGGCCTCAACAGCAAATATATGGCATTCATTTATTTTATGTGACTCGAGAACACCATCTTTGCCAAGGATGTTAGCAAAGTTCTTCATAGGCTGCGTCACCAGGTTATTTAGTGAAGGGGATAATGTAATTTTTTGAAGGTTTCCAATGGGGGAGAAAAAACGCTCTTTTAGTAAAGTTGTCAATTTTAGCACCCACACAATTACAAATGTCATATTGTACTGTACAATGTTAGAGTCTACTTTGTCGCCTGTAGGTAGTGGTATACAACACACAGATTCAGGAAGACTTCCGTCAGGAAAAGGAGTTGGGTCACCAGGATTGATGTCGTATTCAAAATCACTGTATGGAATAACAGGCTCCCCATATACAACTGGTAGCCGTAGAGGAATGTCAGATTCGGCATCATTAAGGAAGGAGGTAAAGAGTAGAGCAGATTCTGGTGCTGGACAAAACGGTTTCTTAGACTTGGGTGGGCAAAAAAAAAACTGTCAAAAGTTTTAGAACTGCTTATTTTCTTACATCCAGTGGAAGAACTCGCCTGTGAATAGGAAGCACAAATGTGTGAGCATTTACTCTTTGAATGCAGCTTAGTTGAAATATAAAGAGCGTGTGGTTCAGTGAGAGGTTAGTTAAGGAAGTGTGTTCCGTTTTAAAGACAAATATCTAATTTTTCTAAATGTCTTAAATTGTGACTCTTTCCAATAGCAATTATAACATTGGCTATGTTATGGCTTATGGTATGTCTCAAAACATTTTTTAAGTTGTTAGTGCTTGACAAATTTTGGTAGTTTCTCACCTGGAATAAGCCTCGTCAATCAAAAAAGATTTCCTCCCAAGTCCCATTTACTGCAAGTAAGAAAATAATTATACTAGTATGGTGTGAACAACTTTTAAAAATCTATTGAGCCATACCGTATGGCTCAACAATGCCAACATTTCTAATTTCTAGCTCTCCATTTACTACTTCAACGGACAGACATAAAGAGAGATATGTTGCTGCTTTTGGTAGAGTAAGGAGAAGGGATTATTAAAAGGAAGATAGTTGGGGGGCAAAGTACTTATGTTGGTGGTATCGGTTAGGGTGGTTTGGGAGGGGAGGAGGTAGGAGCTAGCACACAAAGGTCATGTGTTTATTCAAGGGCCAAGGGTGGTCAAGGTATACGGAGCTATTGCCCTCAATAATGTGTTAAGCGAGGTAATAATGTCAAATATGTTGACAGTATGAGAGTGAAAGTAGGTATGAGAAAAATCTTCCTCGTATAAGCAAAAATCAAATACCTAATGGTTATTAACTAATTCGCCACATGTTTGCAATACATTTAAAATCTTAAAAATAAAATATACAATTGCAAATGGATATATAAAAATTTAAAATACATAATAAATATTTTATAAAGTATTTTGGCGATCAATTGTAATCTTTACAAGGTCATCAATAGCAAGTCATTATGCCAAATGAAAAATATCCGCTACTTAAAATATATAGTTTTGAAATACTTACAAATCTAATTATTTTAATTAAAACGTCAATTAGATCAAATTAAAGAAATATATATATATATATATTTGAAATTATAACACAGCCGGAATCTGTTATTTGGAGCCAACAGTTCACTTTCTGGTAAAAGTTCAGAGACTTCAACTCTTTTCATATTTTACAGTATGATTTTTACTTTTTCAAACATAGACGAAAATAAATATCCTCTATAAATTGTTTCAATGATTTAGCAAATTTTAGCTCATGCTGCCCTCTGTTATTTGTGAGATATACTAGCCATAAATGCAAGTTTGTCGCTTGTGATGTCACCTAGCAGTATTATGACAAACTAAAGTCCATTTATAACAGTTCCACTTTACTTATTCTTTACGGGCATAAGAATTAAAATTTAAAGTCCTCCACTTAGAGATGCAATTCAGGATTTTCATTTGGGTTGTTTATTTGTCAAGTGTCGGAAGAGAGTCTATTCCGAAGAGATACAATTCAGGAGTTCGTAGATATAATTCCGATTTTTAAAGGAAATATAATTCAGGATTTTCATTTGGGCTGTTTGTGTGTAAAATGACTGAAGAAGATCTCTTCCGAGGAGATATAATTCAGCTCCGTATGTATAGAACGGGTGGAAGGGAGGGGGGGGGGGAGAGGATGGTATTGCTCCCTGGAAAATTTTAAATTTTGGTGCGATAATCAAGCCTTGAACTAAGCTTTTAGGCAACTGTATTTTTAAATTTATTTGTTGACCCTGGATTTTTCAAGCTACAAGGCTTTTTCATGATGATCATTTCGTACACTTGTACTGTCCATCTATCTCAATTAGGAAAAAACATTAACACAGAGTGAAAATATGTCTGCAGTAAAAACCTCATTATAGTTCTTTCATTGGAAAACAATTTTTTCAAAGCAAACCAATAGGAATATGTGAATTTTAATAATGACCTGATGTGTATTAAAGTTTTTATAACAAATTTTGAAAAAGCTACTATGATTGTCCAGGTAGTTTACAAGAAACAGCGAGTTATGTTTTAGGATATTTGAGTATTTGGTCGTGGTAAACATGATGCCACTCGATTTTCCCCGCAAGAACTTAAGAAATGATCATGAGTTACGCCACTAGTATTGGTGCACATAGCCTATATATAGTATAATATTAAAGCATTCTGGTTTTCATAAAAGGTACTGATCGATCTATCTCTGTATTATATATTCTAACATCAAAACAGGCAATTCATTTAAATAGAATAAGTAGAAAAATGGCAATAATATTTATTATCAAGTCCTCTCAGACCCAAATTGGAATTACTTCAAAATCACATCAAAACTTGCAACTATTTCTCGTAGGTATAAAGATTAACGTTCTTTATATGAGTATATAAAACAATAACTTTCATTTAAAAAGGTTATTACCTAAGAAATTATTAATTTACTCTTAACAAGTAACATTATTATTTAGCATCGCGTATTACTACTCGTTCGGATTATACGCTTTAAGTACTAATTACGCTAATGGATAAGGAATTGGGAAGGTTGAATTAGAGGAAGTGAACCCGCATTTGCGTGGAGGGAGAGTGGAAAACCATTGAGGAAAAACCACCCCAGTTCACCCGACCGAGATTCGAACCTTGATCTCCCCGTCCTCAGCAGTCGAGCTCAACATGACTAGCGCGTTAGCTAATTACGCCACCTAGGCGGGTAACAAGTAACAGTTTACGTTTTACATACAATGTATTAGAATATAAAACCTAATGTTCTACGCCATAAGGACAAAATCGTAATAATGACAAAACAATATTTATAATTTGTTCATCAAACTTGACTTTATGAAACCAAAACATAGTAGGTATAATATTTATTTGACAGTAATATTTTATTGCCTACTTCATTACGTATACTTAAAAGAGACCCAATCAAAACTATCCCATTTAGAAAAGCATAATTACTCTAATTTACCATACGTTAGTTGATTTTAATGATTAGCTATATTACTATTTCACTTTCAAAATTTCTATATCTTCATGATTTTAATCATAAAAATAATATTCGCCATCACGGAACTCAAACTGGATCTTTCTAACCTTGAGTTTCATTCTATATCATTGTACTAAAACTCAGATTTTACACGTCGATTAGAACAATAAAATACTTTTCCTAGCTCTAAACTCTAATTTAGTTAGCGAATCAGTTATTTACTAAATTTATTAATTATGTTCAAAAATGCATTATTCAAATATTTATTGATATATATTTAAAAAATTTCAGAATACTGGTACCCAACAAGAAGAATTCTGAATCAAAAGATTTACGTCAAATATCTACATGCCAAAAATATAATTTTGAATGAAAGGCCAAAAAAGAATTTAAAAGCTTACATAGTACTACATAAAAAGCGTCCTCAACGAAAATCCAACCAAGAGTAAATTTCCTAGGCAAATACAGCAGCATATATTCACTCTACAGCTAAGACTGAATCGTGAAATATAGGAAAAGGGAGGGAGGAAGGAAATACATTGAACAGACATGTGATAGAAGCTTTGTCTGCCTTCTCTTCTGTGCCAAAACCTTAAAGAAGGTCAATCCAGATAGATCCACGTATTTCTGAAAGATTGTAGTCGATTCTAGTCTGTGGTGGATGTGGCATTGGATGATCCTGGAACTATTCCAAAATTCATGTGACTCGGTCAGTCGACTGGGCTAGTTGATAGGGGTTGGTCGTGTTGTTTCGGTCATTTTGTGTTATTGAAGATTAAGTGTGGTGGTATGCTTCGTCAACAGCAGTCCGAGGATATTTTCACTAACCAGTATTATATATTATGCAGACCATAGTAATATCTTTATTCTTGTGACTTCGACAGATGTTACATATAGAAAGGGCCTGTCCATAATTTTAATTACTGACCGAAAAAGAAGTTACCATGTTCTTCTCCACCTAAGTTCCTACTATGTTGGTAGTGTACACAATGACAAAGAAAGGCCTTACAAAAAAATACTGCCAGTGTAAAACAAACCTCATTCAAATAGCTTCATAAGTTATCCATGGTATACAATTTTACCGGTTCAGGACCTCCGGACCCCTCTCTCAGTTGAGCCTGCCTCAGTTTATAAAGGCTATATCATTTCGTATTAAAATTCCAAGTGTACGTAATATGCTATTTTAAAAATTAATATGCTATATACTATAAAGCAGTATACGAACTCATACCATAACAATACAACAAGCCTTTAGGTTGGTGTGATGGCATCTCTCAACCAGCTATTCAGCTTGAGGAGTAGAGTACTCAGTTGATTCAGGAGCTTATCTAAACTTGTGAGTGTCATCCTAAATTAGTTGTGAAACTTTCTTTCGTCCTTTCTTAAATCTTGATATAATGGGACGAAAGCTCCAGAAACAAGCAGGTGTATATTTAAAGAATGAACCCACTTCTCTTAACGCTTTTTACTTTTCATATACAAATAGTACAGATACAACCATTTCTCGTGACTGTCTATGGTGGAAACTCTAGAGCAGCTAAGAGGGAACAAGGCGTGAAGGCATGTCGGAGCTTTTTCAAGATCATGCCATTTGTTTGACGGTGCATACTTTGGTATACACGATGTCGTGCTGGACACGGTGCACTGCGAAAAGTCAAATAGTCTGAAAAGGCTGTACAGTTCAGCTGCCTCATTTATAAACTAACCTTGTTGGACACACTCAACAATAGTAGCAGTATAACTCATTCTGAGTTTAATAGGAGTTATAACTTAAATTTAACTATTTCTCTGGACTAACCATGTTGATTTTGTTGAGGTCATCTCTCCTCTTGATCTCTGTAGAGTCAACATAGGTGCATGGCTGCAGTACAATGTCCCCCACCTCTGGTATACCAAGGGCGCCTAATGGAGGCACCTGTGTTTCCCGTTCAGATGATGTGCTTACAGTCTTGGTTATCTGCTCCGCCGTCTGAGCATCCCGATGCATCTTCACTACCGAGAAAGAACTACTTAAGTACACTTGTATTTTATTTATAATTTGTTTTATCTTAATTGTGTTCTTAGAATCAATCGGCCTAATATCTCCAAAATTCTAGAGTTGAGTAGTGGAATTCAAGACTACACATAAGTCGAGTCTGGATATATTTTATCACTGAATGCTTGTAGAACTGTCTATTGAAAGAACAAGCCGTATAAGAGTGATACAGGGAAGTCTTAAAATAATAGTCCTCTAGAAGGAAATTGCCCTTAAATATTTGTGTGTGTGTGTGTGTGTGAAATAGAGAGATAATTAACATACGTCCCGTTAAGGCTGTCCTTAATTCCAAAGGGAGACTAAATCACCCTAAACATTTTTTACTAGATAGCTAGAAAAAACAAATACCAGAGTTTTATATTCTATTTTATATATTTTTAAAAATCCTTAATACTAAATACGTTACATTATTCCCCATTGGAAAAATAAATGATTACTTTTAAATTCCAATCCAGCTTAAGATACTTTTTTTTTATTGTATAATTTATTCTATAATTTTTTTCAGCCTATTAAGGGAAATCGTGCGTTATGAATTGGTTATGGGTCGAATTGATTTCCAAATGAGTAACTAGAATAAAATGACACCATCAAAGAACACCTTCGTCTCCTAAAACACAGAAATATATTTGCATTTGTCTTTGTCACAAATACTTCAATTGAGTGAAAGTCTTTTCAGAGGTAGGGTTTATGTCACTCCAGATTCAAATACAGCCGCATGTTGAAATATGTACTTAAGTCCCTTTTATACAACATTCACAACTTTAAATACACTGGGTTAGCAATTCTATGAACATATTCTTTATCTTCTGTGGGCCAAGTGCGGCCATAAGGACTGGGAGTTAGGAGGGGGGGGGGTATATAAATGAATCTCTCGCAGACAAGAATAGCACAACTGTTGTTATTGCTAAACACTGTTCACATAAAGAGATATGGAGGAATGGGTTTAAATCCCAGCTGTAGAAACTTGACGTGTTTTTCACTCATTGTTGTGAACTCTATTAACACAGAGATTAGTATTTTAGTTTATATCAATAAGCAGGAGGAGGATATGAAGTGAAAGAGGAGTTAATGAGAGTGAAAACATGTATGAGGATAGCAGGAGCTGTGTTAAAATAGAGAGCGGGAGGACATAGAGGCTCCAAATAAAAATGGAGTGAAGCAACCACTATTTTTAATGGTAATGTAAATGGTCATTAACAAAGTGGCAGGAAAACTTTGGGAGGAAAGAATGAAAGCCATGATGTTTGCTGATTACTTGATGGTATGGGTGTGGTGGGGGGGGGGAGGGGGGAGGAAGAGGAAGCACAGGAATGGAATGAGGACGTGAAAGAGAAAGAGTGTGGAATGAAATTTAGCATGGTGAAGTGATGGTAATGACAAGGAAGAGGATGAGGCTTAGTAAGGCCATAAAGTTGTATCCTGTGGAGCTGAGAAATATACAGAAAGTAAAATATTTTGGGATCCTGGCAAAAGGTGAAAGTAGAGCGGATCTAATGAGAAGAGGACAGCAGGAAGAGTTGTTATATAGGTGCGCAAGGGACCTGCTATGGAGAAGGGTATCCCCCTGAGGTGTAAGGAAGTACTATACAGGGCATACTTTGTACCCATTGTCACATATGCAGCAGGAACATGGACAATGAATGTAGGAGAGACCAAGAAAGTGGGAGCTATGGGAATGAAGTTTTAAGGAGCATGTTAGCTGTCACGAGAAGAAACAGGATAAGTAATGGAATTATCCGAGAAAGTGTGGGCGAGGAGGGAGTACATGACATAATATAGAAAGCAATACTGAGAAGGTATGAGCATGTAATGAGGATGGAGAAGGAGAGGATGACAAATAAAATCTTGGAAATGAAGTATGTAGGAAAAAGAGCGCAAGGGAGGCCAAGAAAGATATTGGTGGACCAAATAACAGAAAATTTACAAGTGAGAAGAGAATAATTGAAGTAATTAAAGAAGAAAGAATGGTGAAAGGATAGAGGAAGATGAAGGCATTTTACTAAACTGACCCGAGCGACTACGATGGAAACGGTTGATTGTGATGATTATGATTATATCAATAAGCACTACTATACTTGATCCACCAAATAAATAAATAAAAATATAAAAAATAATTTATTTGTAAAGAGTACTATAGGTTTAACTGAAATATAAAATTATTTTAAAGTGACCATGAATATAATCTTTGGAATAACATGTTTTTACCCACATCGATAAGCACATACGAAAGAAATTTAAAGCTCGCTTTGTCCGGATTTCTGTTGAAAAGTATGGCTTGGGCTCGAATCCCAGCTGGGTGTTTTGTGGGTGGTTTTTTAAAATAATATTTCGACTCTCTCCTAACGCAAATTCTGGCCCATTTACCCTCATTGTAGCTCGATCATCCCTAGTCTATTAGAGCAGTAAAATGAGGTTAACCCGGTGAGTAGTAAGGCAAGCTGTATGTTTGCTTATAGATGAGCTCAAGGCTTTCATTTCGTCAACATATTGTAATAATATTAATTTATCCATCCCTTATGTAAATTTCAGATCATAAATTTAATATATTCAAAATAATATTATATTTTAATCTTGTTTTGGCTATGGGTATGTAAGGTATTGCACACTCTTCTGTCCTTTTATTGCCCAAGCATTCTGGAGCCTTTTTCGGAAATAAAAAAAGGGAAATGACGAAGGAGGGATGCAATATCCTTACTTGTAGAAAGTTCTAGAAAATAAAAATTTATGTTAGATGCGTTTTCCACAGCAACTTTCCCCCCTCTTCAATAATAGTTCGTGCTGTAGGCATCTACCAGACACGTCGGACACTGAGATATATATTTTTACATCCATTACTGTTTCCAGCCTGTGGTCTGGATCAGCATTCTTTTTATTCAAGCCATTTATTTTCCACTACCGGCTTGCTAGGCTTGTCGTAGAGATATATATTTAAATCTATACATAATACATATACACATTTGTATATAAATATTAAATACCTCTAGAAGCCCTTTGAAGTACTTTATATGGTAACACAGCGCTCTAATTTGTACTTTCTAAATTTTGATATTGTTTGAACCATAAATAAAGCCGTATATATTTTGTTCATAAAATTTCGGGGGGGGGGGGTTGAACCCCCAAACCCTCTCTGAATACGGCCTTGTTTGTATACTATATATATTTATTATATGTATATTAAATATATGTATTGTATATGCTAAATTATATATAGTTACATATATATATATATAATGTATGTATCAAATATATACATGTAGTATATTAAATATAATATGTATACCAAATATATATTTATTATATGTATATTAAATATAAATAATATAAATATATAATACGTATAGGAGATTAATATTAAATATATATGTACATTTAATATATATATATATATATGTATCTTAAGATTTAGATTAGTTGAGATATAATGTTAATAATTCCTCAGAACAACTTATTTATTTATCATCATACCACTGTACAAAGTCAAACATACTATTAATAACTACCTAATAAATATAGTCTATCAGAATATTGTAATTATATTTGAATTCCTAAAAGATATTTGTAGTATTTTGTAAAATAAAAATATAAATGGTCATAAAATAATCATTACCAATTATGTTGTGTATTTAAAACGAGTTGAAATTAATAATATAACATAAATATACGTATATAGACATTTTTTTTGGTGGTAAATCCAAACACACATTTGGGCCCTAGCCTGCGAAATAGAAAGTGAACTGTGAAAGGTTAGAAAGAGTAAATCTATTAGGCCTATATTATAATGTTTTAGATTGATAATGTCTCCCGAATGATGGGGAGCTAGCTGTCCTGTTTTCTTAAGCTGAATACTAACTTGTAGTATGGCTCATATTTCAGCCCACCGTGATATATAACAGTGCAATAGATTGTGGTAGGGAACATAAAAATACAGTAAAGTGCAACTTACCAAAAGTACAATCTAATTTAGTGTAGAGCAATACATTAAAGTACAGAGAAAAAGACTTACATTCTGAATGTTTGACACCCAATCGTGACAGTGTTTGAGAGCTAGCGTGGTGGTATTCTACACCTGATTTCTTGTCTCTGTAGCCGCCTAGGAAAGGTTTCCTTATATGCATATTCTCGATTTCCACTACAATCTCCTTCACGTGGTCTTCCCCACCCCAAACTGTGCCACCATCCTGAGCTGAGATTAACAGGTTTGTTACAGAGGCAGCCAAGTAGATCCAATAAACTACCATTTTCATTTACTAAATATTAATTGACAAGCGAGAATATTTTAAACGTGGTTTTTGAATGTACCTAAATCATTGAGAAATAAGGTGGCACATTACTTGAATTTAGCCGTAAATGTGAATTGAAAGTGCATCATATAGGCCTACTTAAACCAGCTGTTTACCTAGTGCTGTGCATGTAAGAACAAGTAGGTAAATAAATTCCCGCCTGTTGGCTGAAGCTGTTGTTTTGTGAATGGAGCAGCTAAAGTACACGTAAAACACTAATGTTAGAGGATTTACAAACTTTATATCAAGTTAATCGCAGGTAAGAAATATTATCAGAAATTAAAAGAACAGACAGAAGGGACAGACATAATTGTAAAACCCAATTTTAGGGTTCGTTTTCACGTAAACCGTAAAAACTAGTCATAATCTCGAGATCGATTTTTTGCACGATCATATTACTTTCTCTTGATGAGAGAAAGTAAAAATAATAATTCCAAAACTCTCGAAACTTGAAAGTGTTGTTACCTGAGATCAAAAATAATGATTTCATGTTCCTGCCTGTGTGTGATTTGAGGAAATGTTTGGTTACATGTAGAGTTATTTTAATTGTTTTTATCGTTCTTTCGTAAAAAGAGAGTTAGTGACATATAATTATTCCATCGAGGGACAGGTTTCATACTCAAAATAAAATAAATGTTGCATTGGATAATGGTAAAGAAAAGCCATGAGTAAGAAGACGCTTAATCATCTATTAGATAAGATAAGTTAAAATACTAATTTTAGGACCATTATCAAAATTTTGATTTGGCTGTGATATTATAACTAGTTAATACAAACTATTAGAGTTCATAATAGAGTACTTACACAGTAGTTAACGTGGCTGAAGACATCAGGACTACTTTCACTGGAATCCCAGTGACAGGAAAATCGAGATTCAAATCCCGGCGGTGTGCACTGTTTTATTTTTACCTTAATGGTCTAACATCCTCTTTCCCTATAGATTCTAGTACATTTCCTTAACCATAGAATACTATTGTCACTGTCTAATGCTGTATTGATAGAGATACGTTAATCTGACGTAATAACAGATAAAACCTTTCATAACCTTTTTACGTGATATGAGTCTAGTTTTTAGTCCTATTTTAATTAATTTAATGTTTTGTTTTTAATTTTTAGTATTTTTATTACATCAAAATCACGTGGCAAGATCGTGTTAAATATTTTAAATTGAATGTACTCAAACACACGTTTAGGGAATTAAAAATATTGAAATAAATTAGCCAATTAATTCAATAATGATAATTATATTAATATTTTGAAAAGCTATAATATAACTTATTTTTTTCATCCTTGCTTTCAATTTTAAGATCTATAAATCTGTTTTAACAAAACCCAAGCCTAAATGGTTTTTTATCTATGTGTTTTATTACGATCCTGAATAGAATTAAAAGTTTTCATCCTTATATATAACTGGTGGACTGTGCGGAACATAAGTCGGAAGCTGCGTTGACAGAATCATTTAAGGATTTAGTTCTTTGTACTTTTAAACATCATTGTAAATGTGACAATGCTTGATTCAGTAGAACCATATAACAAATTATTCTATATTTTGTATATCAAATCAACAAAAAACATTATAAAATATATACAAATTTTAAAACGTTTTCACAAGCTTTTAAATTTTAGGCGTTTCAAATTACCTTACCCCAAACCAACAACCACGGGGAAAATGAACTGAAAAATAGTACTACATTCAAACAATTAAATACATTTAGTATCTAACATAGCGAGCAAAGTTTCACTACTCAACCGTACCGTTATTTTTATATATTTATAAAACATATCCTATGTGTTGAAATTAACAGTGGCTTACGAGTGTCTTCCCGTATCAGTAAATATGAAATGTAGGTCTATGGGAGCAAACAATGGTAGCACACAAATAATCACAAATGAGTTATTCAAATATAAAATTTTGATCAAATATTATTCTAAAATAATACAATATTTCTATATTTTTATTTCTATGCACAAGAGCATGGTGAATATGGTTGGAATGAGATATATAAGAAATGTAGGTGGAACAACTCGTATGGACAGAGTCAGTGATGGATGGATGCTGAAGGAGTCCGGCTCGAAAGGGAATCCAATAAGTCATTGTGAAAGAAGCGTCCTAAGTTGGTTTGGGCATGTTTAGAGGATGATTGTGGATCGAGTGACGAAACAAATATATGAAGGTAGAGTGTGTGGATCAAAAGGGAGGGGTAGGCCATGTATGATGTGGATAAATGTTGTAGACAAATGTGTAAAAAGGGAAAACGTTAAAGGTCTTGAGAATAAAAGAGCATGTATGACTCGGTGTGTGGATGTTGTTGAAGCGAAGGGAGAATACAATGGTAGGGAACTGTGGATAAAGTTAGTGAGGATGGATTAAGTAAGGTACCCAGTTGTTTTTGATCTATATTCACAGTTTCCTGCCTACCCCTTAAAGGAATGGATAATTAGGTAAATGCATGTGTGCATGTATGTATGTATTATGTATATTATACAGTAGTAGTGTTCTCGACATGTTGTCCCACCTCTGTGATTTGCTGAAATTAGTCACGTGACCACGCCCCCTCGCCTTCTGAATGCTGTTGGTTTTTCCCCTACCCTTCAGCCCTTCCCCCTCCTGACCTATTTTCCCGTGTTCCAAACTTGTTGGGTTACGAAATTACCTACAATACCGCCCCTTTCTTACCATCCCCCTCGCTTACCGCCCCAGACATGTTGGTTCTTGATGATTACTAATTGATTATTGTTGATTGATAATTAATTATTGGGTAGGATTGGGACGTTTGAGTTTTATTTATTTATTGGTATGAGGTCCACGGCATTGGACGTTCCTCCCTCGTCATGGAGCACGAAGCTCCTTTGATGGCGGCGTTGCGTAGAGTGAAAACCGGCTCCCTATCACAAGAGTCTGTTGGAATGTCTCGGAACAAACAGCACGAACCTCTCCTGACGAACGTTTGTGGTAGAGTGTGATAAATGGTTCCCCTGCCTTGAGACCCCTTTCATTCCCCTCCTTAGAGGTATGTGTCGCAACCCCTTATGTGGTAATGGGTTTTCCCGGTGTTGCAAAAGTTTATGTGGTAATGGGTTTTTTCCTAGGGACTCATACGTGGAGCCAGTTTGGCGGGTCGACAAGACAAGTCGGGACAAGAATAGATCGTTCGCTTTAATGATGGCACAATGGTTTTCCCTTGCGCCAATTTGGCGGGTCAAAAGACAAGCCAGGACAAAAATAGATCGTGACCTTAAATGATGGCGCAATGGGTTTTCCCTGTTGACTTGCGCCAGTTTGGCGGCTCAACAAGACAAGTCGGGACAAGAATTGATCGTAACTTTGAATGATGTCGCAATGGGGTTTTCCTGATGACAGGCGACAGTTTGGTGGCTCGACAAGACAGGAATAGATCGTGACCCTGAAACTGTGAGCTAGGTCATTGACCCTGTTCATGTTTGGTGACGGCTCGAGAAGTTGAGACCCGTATTTACGTGTAAGAGGGGACAGAAAGGCTTTGCGTGAATAAAACACGATATTACAAGACATATATTTACTAAACATTAAATACATCATACATAATATTTATTATACACTTTTACAGGAATGCCACATATATTCATTCATACGTATTTATACAGTGTTTCTTAGATGCGTTGGTAAAATTGTTTTTAGTTCACAATCCAGCATGTAATAGTCCAAACCGACAACTTTGCGTGTATAGTAGGTAGCACTGATAAGATCCAGGTTTTTGATGTGCGATTTCACCGTAGGCTGCTTGAGATCGACGACATCCACTGATTCTGTTAGCGTGTCGCATACATCCACGACGAATGTGTCGATCAAATCATTGCAATAGCGTGCGACGGATGTCGATCACATGTCCCATCGGTCGAAATAACGTCTATGAGGTCCCACACATCACAAAGACGCGCCCAGCTAGGTGCAAGATAGGCAACCCGTTTGAGTACGGCGTCTTGTTTCTCGCTGATGACAACCATACGATCACCGCACATGCGTCTCAGAGAGATTTCATGATTAGTCAGACTAATCTTCTGAGGAGGCTGCGTGCTGCTGAAAAACTTTGATATGACCGACTTTTAGCCGCACAGTTCCCTTCCGAATTTTTCAAGCTCTGCATAGGGTGTAAAATTGTTCTTGACGATCATACCGACGATGAGTCGATTGGCGTCGACTCCACCTAGCGGGTACAAAGTGTTGAAAATACTGGTGATGGCGAGCGGCTTCACTGGCTTTGCTTTGCAGGCGCAAAAGTCTTGACCTTCCATGATTGTTGTTCGTTTAGATTAATGTCACGATTATGGTCGGCACGCCGCCGGGATGCCCCTTTTATAGGCGCACGCTGATTGGACGCAACATCTTGAGGGGTGGCAGGACCCTACAGTCTTGAAAAATGTGTTGTAATATCTAACCACCTTAGCGTCGTTGCCAGTATGATTGGTGGGCGAGAACAGGTTTAGGAAAGTTTTCATCGGAATGGTTTGGGCACTATAGAGGAGGTACATGATACAGTAAGGTCCGTAAAAGTCTTAGGCGATGCTTTGAAGTTTTAGTGTGCTATGGGACGTATGGGAAGTGTTTTTTGCGTATAAATGCTAGATGTGACTTTATACTGGTCGGAAAACCATAACTGACAAAATACTCTCCCACACCATGCTTGTCGATAAATATGGCCACCCAATGCGTCCCAGGCTTGGTGTATGGATCAGTGTTGATGACTAGAGCGAAGGTCGCACTATTATTGCGGGTAGATGATCAGCAGGGAAAACACCCGACCGTACAGAACGGAACCACGGGTTTGTTTTCACCGCACGTCTTATGGTGTACGTGTCCATCTTCAATCATCCAATCTCGAAGTCCCCAAACAGAAATTCCATACAGAACTCTGTGCCGTGAACATTGTGCCATGCACATTGTGCGGCCCAATTTAAGTGTTTTCAAAGACGAACAACCTCTGTCGTACAGAACTAAGATGGTCGTAGACATGTATTTGACTAGAAAATTTTTCTTTTCTGCCCCCTTGACGTAGACGGTTTCTGCACGCGTTGTGGCACGGGAGATGAGGGATTCGAGCAGGCTGTAATCTACATCAGCGCTATCCCAGTGAATACCGTGCAGATTGTTGACGATATATTCATTTTTCTTTCTGGAATCGGTGAAAAGTTACTCGATAGCGAATGGAGGTTTTAACACCCAATGTTAAAGTAATGTACCGCATGCAGATAAAACACTCAGTTCCTTGACGATAAACTCTTTGTCGTTGTCTATAAAGCTCTGGAAATTCACAATGACGTCCATGGCTTAAATAATGGGGGTAAGGGGCGGGACGCCGTTTACATTAACTCCCATAATCGGTCACGACGTTTCTGTCCTTGTCAAGACTGAAGATGTTGGCGAATTCCCCGTACACGATACAGTTGACGGTTTCGGTGAGAACTCTGGTGAAGCTCACTTCGATGCTCAGAGAGCCGTGGCTCGTCAAATTCTAATGCGATGTCTAATGGGCGGACAGATTAGGTGTGAGATCGAAAGCTAAGAGATGATAACCCTTAGGGAAGGCTTCCGTGTGATGTCGCTATATTCGTTCAAGAAAAGGATACCTGTTCCGGAAAACAGTCTGTGGTAGGACATGACATCGTTGTCGTTTGAAAAATCAGACTGTAGCAGTTTCGACGGCAATTGTTCCCTCTCCGCGTACAGCTAGAAATAGTTCATGCCGTAGATTTGGAAGTTGAACGAGTTCTTGGTGGCGTCTCCGTGGAACGCCGCGTTTGATACAAATCCCACGATGCATCGTTTGGGTAACTGTCCGGTGAATACGTTGTCCAGTGATTTCCCTTGCACGCCCGTAGGAATAGTGAATGTTTTTACTTCCACGCCAATTATGGGATACTTTGCGGGACTGATGTTTAATTCTTTTGCATGTACCAACAGTATAGATGGTGCTACTTTGACATGTCGCACTAGAAGGCTGGCTTTAGGGATGTGAACCTTAAAGTGAGGGAGTTCAGGGACGGCCATAAGACTAAACCCGTATCTGGAACGGACCAACTTGACTCTGAGTTCGATGCCGTTCAAAATTTATTTCTCATGGTTAAACACTTCACCGTGTAGATATCCCAAAAGATCCACCGTCTTATTTTTTGCGGTGTGACTGCGATGGGCCTCAAATCCCTTGTTGCTGGCGTTAGCCTCCTCAAAGGTTCCGGGGCTGTCTGCAAACCACAGACCACAAGTCAAATGCGTTCTTTGGTTTAACTGTTGTAATTGAGCAACGTCTCAATGTACGATCTATAAACATACGTGTTGCTAGACGGTGAGACTAGTTTTTTGTTTAAAAAATCATCCACCTGTGTGAATAGCGAATGCAACCTGTTGTTGATGGGGGCGATTTTATCCACCTCTGTGAAAGCGCCACCGTTGGGTTTCAGGTTGGCCGACCTGAGATAGGGCATACTCTGTGAAATATCGATATAGAACTCGCCTTGACCGGTAACGGTAAATTCGATGGGCAAATCATTGGTGAGGGAAGAGACAGGGTTGTACTGGAGCCATTGCCCACTTTAAAGACTGGTTTGGGTGCATGGGACGGAAAAGAGATCGAGTTCACTACTGGCACACTTGCAGGACTGGGGTTGTAGAAACGACATTTTAACAGAAAATATCTACCGTTTCTTTCTTTTTACGACAGGTAACGACAGAAAACTGACGTCGGTGCTTCTTACGATGCCTTGCGTTTCAGGTTAGTTCCAGCCTCACCGACACGATGCCGTAACGCCTCTTTGAAAGGACGATGGTGATTGGCAACGTGGTAGAGCACATCGATACCCATATGAAGCGCCTATTTTCAAATGGCTTTAGCGCCGCTTCTCAGCAACGGTACGAAGCTTTTGAAAAGCCCGCTGGAAAAAACTTCTTATACAATGCCCTCGTTGATAGGCAACACCATGGTAGATCGAAGATATACCTGTTCTAGCTTGGTTGACGTAGTATCTTTGGTAGGGACAGTTCATGTTGAGCAGCGTCGAAAATGAAGTTTCACGCATACTTTTCCAAACTCGAATGGTGCAGATTCACCATGTGTGTGTTCCTATATTGATTTCTAGGCTTTCATTTATCCCTTCTAAGCACGGGCATGTAGTGCAACGGATCATAGCTAACTGTCTTGTGTATGCCGTAGAGATAGTTTATGTTGTTGATACCAATGATAAGTAACATCGGTTCCACAATGTCATCCACGGGTTGGGATCGACGATATCCATGTAGATGTACATTTGCGAGGGCAAGCCTAGTAGAATGTTGGTGGCGTACGGTGACTTTGGGACTTTGATCAGATTAGTCAGAGGATCGAAACCAAGCTGTAGACTTAGTTGACTTGATAGAGTCAGCAGCTGTATATTTCCTGAAGAAGAGACAATGTCAACTTTTGTGGTGGGGTTTGTGTACTTGAATAAAACTCCGGAATCGTATTTAAATGCCTCTACTTCGTTTAGAGCTTTGATAAATTCATGGAATGTACTGTAGATTTCAGGAGGGATATGATCCTTGAATATCTGTTCCACGCCGTTATCGTCCACCCAGTTGTACCATACAATATTTTGGCCCTCGGGTACGGTGGTGAAAGAACACGGATATTGAAATTCAGCCAGAGCGACTTCCCACTGGCCTTCGAGTTTAAGGCGGTAAGGAAGTTGCGTGGTGAAATTTGTGAGGGTATTTTTCGGGAAATATCCCATAGAGCTTTCGCTTGGCAAAGTGATGTAAAATTGGTCTTTCATGGTAAGGCGCTGACGTAACTGGCAGGAATACAAGAATTAAACTTGGCGGGTTGACCTTTCCACTGCACGTACACTTTATTTCTGGCACCTTTAACCTTGACACGTATTATTTTATCAACTTTAAAAGTTTCGGGAAGACGTTGCAATTCGGGTTCGTAATACTGTAGCAATTATTGCTCCAAGTTAAAACAAAATGGGCAAGTCAATTATAATATACTTACCCAATCTCACCGACCAGGCTAGGCACCTCGAACAACAACACGTTTGGCCACATGAACAACACGCGAACAACTGCTAACGCCGAGCCTAGAGCCGCGTCTCACCACTAGAGACCACCACCCTGCTCAATGCCACCACAACAACAACAATAATAGAGTAGAAAAGGATAGTATCTGCCAGGCCTTGCCAGAAGAAAATAGACGTTTCTAGTGCAGCGCGCATTCCCCCTTTTTGTGTGTTTATCTCTGTGATCCCCACCCTTTTGTGATCCCATCTCTCTTGTTCGACGAGTGTGTGCACCATATATAAGACCGTCCGTCAAGTAAGACTCCACTCTTGGACTAGGCTTGGACACTGTAGGACGTAGCGGAGGCTTCAATGACATATTGATATAATGTAAGGAGAAATTCATTTTCGGCGTAAATTTAGATATTGTAACTTTTCAAAATTCTCGTTTGGTCATTCTTTCTTTTAAATATAATTATGGAAGTCTTGTATGAATCTTTGTTCTTTTTCAGAGCATTGGGTTTAATTTTAGTTATCTCACTTGTGAGTTGTTTTTCAATATGAGTTTAGTAAATATTTATCTGGGAAAGTTGTTTATAACTTTAGGTCTGAACTTATCAAAAGTTAGTACAGTTAGACGCTACGCTTGACAGTTATACATATCAAATTAACTTTATTTATCTCACATTTGTGAGTTGTGTTGCAATATGAGTTTAGTATTTATTTATGTGGGAAAGTTGTTTATAGCTTTAGGTCAGAACTTGTCAAATATTATTAAAGTTAGGCATTACGCTTGACAGTTATACATATAAAATTAACTTTATTTATCTCTCATTTGTGAGTTGTGTTGCAATATGAGTTTTGGAAATATTAATGTGGGAAACTTGTTTTTTACATTTATGTCAGAAACTTTTAAAGTGTTAGTAAAGTTAGGAAGCACCCTTGACGTTTTTTTAAAACTAACGTTATTTACCGTACATGTAGAGTTAGTAAAGAGCTACTTAGGAGGGTTCAGTAATTAGATTACCCTTGTACATTCAAGATTAGCGACGTTATGGGGATGCTTGTTACTTATTTATAAACAATTAATTTTAAAACTTTTACTAATATGTTGTATTTTCGCAACTAGTACTGAAATGTGTCATATAGGAGAAATCATTTATAATATCAGATATTGTCATAATCAAATTTAATAATGCCAGGCATTGATATTTAATTCACTTAATATGCCCGTGGTAAATAATATATAAATAAAAGAAAAAAGAAAAAGAGTAAATGTTTATGAAATATTTTCCGTTTGGATTATATCGAATGTTATTATTGCGCTTAGTCATTTACTGTTATTGTATCTATGAGGAACCATTTAAGATTCTTCAAAATATATGCATGTTCTTTAATAAATACTTGCCAGAAATTAAATCAAAGTGCTCGTTAAGACTTGAAATCTTTTAATATTGTAGTTATGCCCTGTTATCCCTAGGTTTTAGAGATGTTTAATTTATAAACCTCTTTTAACTTAGCCTTCGACCTCTTCGTATAATATGATTTGATCATTGAAGGTGGACCGTAGTTTTCCCGCTTCTAGTGTGAGTTGCGGGCGCTGGGAACGTTTTGTGTACCCAGCATTTTTCTACACAAACAAAAAGTTAATCACATTGCGCACACCTATTGGTCTATTTTTCCCCTTTTTTATAACACTGGATTTTTTTATATATGTATTTGAACCCCTCTAATCTTAAAGCTTGGGTTACAATACGTCCCCTCCACCTCCTCGCAATCAAGATCGGTCAGCCTTTAGACGAATGGTTGTCGCAACACGACACTGCTGACTTTGAAAATCTCTTCGCTCCAATTGCTTTCATAGCCCTTTTCAAACAGCATTTTGGATTTGCTAATATGCAAAAAAGAGAAAGGAAGTAGAATAAGGGTATGACGTGATGCGGGGAAGTGAAAGGAGGGTCACATTCAATGGCCCGCTGCTTGCGGTAGAGGTCGTGCTCTCTCAAACTGTACATTCCCTCACGAGAAGGGTTGGTGAAGGGAGGGTCCTACGTTCTCTACACCCTGTCGGTTGTTCAGCCGTCACACTCTATGCTCTGCTGCAGCGCTGCGGGCTGCATGTTCTCCTATTAAATAACGCCCCAATCCTACCCAATAATTAATTATCAATCAACAATAATCAATTAGCAATCATAAATAACCAACAGGTCAGGGCGGTAGGTGAAGGGGTTGTAGGGGAAGGGGGTGGAAGGATAGGGGATTATAGGGGAGGGGTGGTAAGGCAGGGGGCGGTAGTGGAGGAAATTTCGTTACCCAACAAGTTTGGAACACGGGAAAAGAGGTCAGGAGGAGGGGAGGGGTAAAACCAACAGCCAATCAGAGAGCGAGGAGGCGTGGTCACGTGACCAATTTCAGCCAATCACAGAAGTGGGACGACAGGTTGAGAACACTACATTTACAGCAAATACAATAGAAATTAATACATAGGCCTACTGTTTAAATAACAATTATTAAGATTGTATTTAGTTACTGATCAAAGAATGTGTTAGTTACTATTTTTTTCGCCCACACAGCAAAGCGTTATTGATTGAAAGTAATCTATAACAAAAAAAAATGCTGTCATGTCTATTATGTTTGGAATTTATATACATAATACATTACATTTATAAAGTTATATAAAAAAACAAGTATTTGGTAAAATTGAGCTAACAACACAAAATAAAATTGTAATACGTTGTTCTCTTTTATTGATAGAAACCCTAATAAAAAAAATGCTGATGTCCAGGCACCTATCTAGGGGAGGACTCATCGGGCTGAAGTTCCCAGCCCCCCCCCCCCCCACCCCGAAATCAAACACAAATTAAAAATAATAAAATTATCTTGAATTAAAATATATGTTTAAACTCTGTGTAAACTACATTTTAAGTTCCAATAGTGTAAATAATTTACACTCTATTTCCTGAAAATGTGTTTCTTTGTTTAAGGGTAGTTTCAAACCTGCAGCAGTGTCATCAGCTTATAGTTAGTTATCACGTTTTGCAGCATTGGAATCACTTGTTCTTCAGTTTAAGTAGACTAAGTATTAAGTTCCTCGTTCATGAAATCCATTGAATGTCTTTGTTTTGTCTTCATATTGATGTTACGTGTGTAGACGAGTGTCGAGTACAATGAAACGTTCTAAGAGACAATAGAATAAATTGAGCATCAATTCATTTTCTAAGAAATCTAAAAAAAGATTTTGATTATAATAGTAAGTAGAGGTTATTAGCGTGGGATGCTTTATATGGATACGTTATTGTTATTGTGCGGTATTTTTATGCTTCGAAAGTCTTATTATTTGAATACTTTTGAATTTCATGGTATTTAAATATTATTTGAATAATATTCAACTACCAGTATTAGTTGAAAGTTTACACAGAAAGGCATTATGAATGTGTTAGTGCACTGTCTAGGAATAGGTTATTTACGTTGTTGCTTACCGGTGTAGTTAGTTGAGCTATTTTTAAATATTGCTTTTAAAAGTAATACTAGAAAGGGGAGGGGGAATGATGACTTAAGAGATGTTGGAATTTTGGACAATGGTAAAATCTGACTGACAAGTGAGTTCCTTCTTCTTTGCTTGTTCGAGCGAATTGAAAGGGAAGGCCGAAAGGAATTCGTAGTAGTGAAGAGTGATAGTTACAATTAGTACAGTGTACCTTGGATACAGACTGACCCGGCACCAACAACAGTTTTCTACTTACCATATTCACCAGAAAAGCCGAGGTCTCGTACAATAACAACGATCACGCCACGGAACGACCTTGTTGTACGCACTGCATAAAACTTTGAATGGGAAGTCAGCGATTTACCCATCTCTTCTCCAAAATAAGACAATCCGTTCAAAGCGCACATGCGCGAGATTGCAATTATAAGTGGATATCAGTGGCTCGGGTGTCCGAGGTCACCCCCACCCCTATGGCTATGTGAGTCTCAACTGCGCTGTGGAAGAGTTGGACTATGTGATTGGATATTGGTGACGGCTCGATGATGTAATTCTTTCCTTACATGTTTCCCCGCTGAGCAGAATCAAATATAAGCCTATGGCCTGCAATGAATGGCACTCTTTGATGTCGGTTAGGTGTGAGGAACACTTGGGCGCTATGTAGGCCCCTAGGATTGCCTTAAACGTAAGCTATTGTAAAGGATGGATATTACTCATAGGCCGCGATCTTTCTTTATTTCAGGTTAGGGTTCAAATCATGGCGAAGTTTAGGTAAATTATTGTAAAAGAGGGAAATTAAACTTTGACTATGATCATTGTATATTTCAGGTTAGGGTTCTAATCATGGCGAAGTTTAGGTAAATTATTGTAAAAGAGGGAGATTAAACTTTGACCATGATCTTTCTATATTCAGGTCAGGGTTGGAATCATTGTTAAAGAAGTCAGTCTATCTGGAGTTGTTAAGTGTTTGTTAAGTAATTGGGACATATTAGGTATTAGATTATTTATATTGTTAACAGTCAGATGACTTTAGTTCTTGTTGCTTTATTTGCTATCTCATGGGACATATTAGGTATTAGATTATTTATATTGTTAACAGTCAGATGACTTTTAATCTTGTTTGTTATGTTTACTATCGTTCGAGACATATTAAAGGTTAGTTTGGTTGTAATGTTAACTTACAGTTTTGAGAGCGTTATATTCATATAGGGAAGTAAATTACATGTAAGTAGTGGAAGCGGTCGGATAAAACAGGCTGGGATTGGTGGGATTTGGTCACGTGACCACGCCTCCTGCTCTGTGATTGGCTGCTCCCCTCCTTCCCCCGCCCCTCCTTCCCCCGCCCCTCCTTCCGCTGCCCTACTTTCCTCTGATTGGCTGTTGGTTTTCCCCTCCCCTACAAACCCTGGACATGTTGGTTCTTTTTTATTAATTATCGTTAATTGATTATTGTTAATTAATTAATTAGTTAATTGGTAGGATAGAGGCGTTGGAGTTATTATTGGTAGGATAGAGGTTTTTTTTATTCATCAATTAGGGCGCTGTAGTTTATTTGCTGAAGCATAGAGCCACCCGGGGCTCGCGCTCCACGTCTTTCTCCTCCGATTGGTAGGATAGAGGCGTTGGAGTTATTATTGGTAGGATAGAGGTGTTTTTTATTCATCAATTAGGGCGCTGTAGTTTATTTGCTGAAGCATAGAGCCACTCCACGTCTTTCTCCTCAGGATGCGCGATAGTAAATGACACAAGCTTCTCCGGCAGGGGCTCGCTGCCTTCTGATGACCAACTCAGCCTTTCACTTTTCATTCCCCCACCCCTCCCCCAGAGCCGGGGTTGTTCATCCTGGTTTTCCCCTCCCCCGGTCATTCCTCCTCCTTCGCCACCCTGACGCCAGCTTGCCGGGGTGACAAGTGACCTCGATAACCTTGGGTTTTCCCAATGACGTAATCATCGCAACCCTGGCGCCGGGCTGGCGGGCAGACAAGTTGGGACAAGAATAGATCGTGACCTCAGCAACCTGGGTTTTTCCTATGACGTAATCATTGCGTGTTATGTTGCAACTCTAGCATCTCTAATTATGCACAATCAGGGGCCTCGGAATCCACAGTTAGGGGCCACTACCCCCTGTCACAAATCTACTAAAATAGTTTGTTTGGTAGCGTCTGTCGAAATGCATGGAAATGTTCCTCCTGCCGCAGCTATCGCACAGGACAACTTGGGTTTTTTCCCTATGACGTAATCATCGCGTGTTATGTCGCAACCCGGGCGCCAGGTTGGCGGGCAGACAAGACAATTTGGGACAAGAATAGATATTGACCCGGGCAGTGGGTTTTCCATGGCGCCATATTGTCGGGCAGACAAGACAAGTTAAGACAAGAATAGATATTGAGGTCATTGACCCTGGCAGTGGGTTTTCCCTGGCGCCAGGTTGGCGGGCAGACAAGACATGTTGAGACAAGATTAGATATTGACCCGGGGCATCGGGTTGTCGGGCAGCCAAGACAAGTTGGGACTCGTAAATAAAAACAGATGTTACAAATATATATTTATTTATTAAACATCACAATTATACATTTTTACAGGAATGACGCATATATTCGTTCATACGTTTTTCTACAGTGTCTCTTAGATGCGTTAGTAAAATTGTTTTTAGTTCACAATCCAACATGTAATAGTCCAAACCGATGACTTGACGTGTATAGTAAGTAGCACTGATAAGATCCAGGTTTTTGATGTGCGTTTCCACCGTAGGTTGTTCTAGGTCGATGACATCCGTCGATTCTGTTAGCGTGTCGCATACATCCACGACAAGTGTGTCGATCAAATTGTTGCAATAGCGCGCGACGGGTGTCGACCACATGTCCCGTCGGTCGACGGCGACGTCGATGAGGTCCCACACCTCACAAAGACGCGCCCAGCTAGGTGCTAGATAGGCGACCCGTTTGATTCCGGCGTCTTGTTTCTCGTTGATGACGACCATACGGTCACCGCACATACGTCTCAGAGAGATTTCGTGATTAGTCAGGCTAATCTTCTGAGGAGGTTGAGTGTTGGTGAAAAACTTTGATATGACCGACTTGTAGGTGCTCAGTTCTTGCCATTCTGTACGGTTAAACACGGCGCAGTTCCCTCCACATTTTTCTAGTTGGACATAGGGCGTAAAGTTGTTCTTGACACTCATGCCGACGATGACTCGCTTGGCGTCGACTCCATCCAGCGGGAACAATGTGTTGAAAATACTGGTGACGGCGAGTGGTTTCGCAGGCTTTGCTTTGCTACCGCAAACGTCTTGACCTTCCATGATGCTCAGTGGTTATGGCCGCCACACCGCCGGGACGCCCTTTTTATAGGCGCACGCCGTCTGGACACGGCCTCTTGAAGGGCGACATGCCCCTACAGTCTTGAAAAATCTATTGTAATATCTCACCACCTTAGCGTCGTTGGCTGTATGATTGGTGGGCGAGAATAGGTTTTGGAAAGTTTTCAGCGGAATGTTCTGGGCGCGATAGAGAAGGTACATGAGACAGTAATGGCCGCAAACGTCTGATGCGATGCTTTGAAGTTGTAGCTTACTATGGGACGTGCGAAAAGTGTTTTTGCGTATAAATGCCAGATGTGACTTTATACGCGGTGGAAAACCATAACTGTCAAAGTATTCTCCCACGCCGTTCTTGTCGATAAAGATGGCGACCCAATGCGTCCCAGGTTTGGTGTGCGGATCGGTGTTGATGACTAGAGCGGCAGGTCGAGCTATTCTTGCGGGTAGTTGATCAGCAGGGAAACACCCGACCGTACAGAACGGAACCACTGACTTGTTTTCAGCGCACGTCTTATGGTGTGCGTGTCCATCTTCAATCATCCAGTCTCGAAGTCCCCAGACGATAGAGGCAGAGCAGAAATTCCATACAGAACTATGTGCCATGCACATGGTGCGACCCAATTTAAGTGTTTTCAATGACGAACAACCTCTGTCGTACAGATCTACGATGGGTGTAGACGTGTATTTGACTAGAAAATTTTCTTTTCTGACCCTTGACGTAGACGGTTTCTGCACGCGCTGTGGCACGGGAGATGAGGGATTCGAGCAGGCTGTAATCCACATCACCGTAATCCCAGGTGATACCGTGCAGATTGTTGACTATATAGTCGGCTTTCTTTCGGGCATCGGTGGAAAGTTCTTCGATAGCGTATGGAGGTTTTAACACCCAGTGTTGAATTAATGTGCCGCATACAGATAAAACACTCAGTTCCTTGACGATAAACTCGTTGTTGTCGTCGATGAAGCTCTGGAAATCCACAATGACGTCCATAGCTTAAATGAAGGGGGTAAGGGGCGGGAAGCCGTTTATATTAACTTCCATAATCGGTCACAACGTTTCTGTCCTTGTCAATGGTGATGATGTTGGCAAACTCCCCGTACACGATACAGTTTACGGTTTCGGTGAGAGCTCGGGTGAAGCTCACTTCGATGCTCAGAGAACCGTGTCTCGTCAAATTCCAATGTGATGTCATGTGGGCGGACAGATTAGGTGTGAGATCGAAAGCCATGAGATGATATCCCTTGGGGAAGGCTTCTCGTGTGATGTCGCTACCCTCGTTCATGAAATGGATACCCGTTCCAGAAAACAGCGTGTGGTAGGACATGACATAGTGGCCGTTTGAAAAATCGGGCTGTAACGGTTTCGACGGTACTTGTTCCCCGTCCACGTACAGCGAGAAATGGTTCATGCCGTAGGTTTGAAAGTTGAACGGGTTCTTGGTGGCGTCTCCGTTGAACGCTGCGTTTGACACAAATCCCACGATGCACCGTTTGGGTAACTGGCCGGTGAATACGTTGTCCAGCGATTTCCCTTGCACGCCCGTAGGAATAGTGAGTGTTTTTACTTCCACACGGGTGATGGGATACTTTGCGGGACTGACATTTAGTGCTTTGGCGTGTGCCAACAGTATAGAAGGTGCAACTTTGACACGCCTCACTAGAAGGCCGGCTTCAACGATGTGAACCTTAAAGTGAGGGAGTTCAGGCACCGCCATAAGACTAAACCCGTCGCGGGAACGGACCAACCGGACTCGGAGTTCGGCGCCGTTCAAAAGGTATTTCTCTTGGTTAAACACGTCACCGTGTAGATACCCCAAAAGATCCACCGTCTTACTTTTTGTGGTGAGACTGCGACGGGCCTCAAATCCCTTGTTGTTGGCGTTAGCCTCCTCAAAGGTTCCGGGGGTGTCTGCGAACCACAGACCGCAAGTCAAATGCGTTCTTTTGGCTTCGCTGTTGTAATTGAGCAGCGTCTCAATGTACGCTCTATAGGCATACGTGTTGCTGGGCGGTGATACTAGTTTTTGGTTTAAAAACACGTCCACCTGCGTGAATAGAGAATGCAGCCAATTGTTGACGGGAGCGATCTGATCCACCTCTGTGAAAGCGCCACCATCGGGTTTCATGATGGCCGCCCGGAGATAGAGCATAGTCTGTGAAAGATCGATATAGAACTCGCCTTGTCCGGTAACGGTAAATTCGATGGGTGAATCATCGGTGAGGGAAGAGACAGGTTTGTACTGGAGCCATTGCCCACTTTCAAGACTGGTTTGAGTGGGTGGCACGGAAAAGAGATCGAGTTCACTGCTGGCACACTCGCAGGACTGGGGGTGTAGAAACGACATTTTAACTGAAAATATCTTTGGCTTCTTTCTTGACCTTTTTACGTCGGGTGACGACCTTAGAATGACGTCGTTGCTTCTTACGACGCCCTTTATAGCCTGAGCCGGTCATCAGCGTGTTGATCTTCTGTTCAGCCTTGCGTTTCAAGTTTGTTCCAGCCTCGCCGACACGTTGCCGTAGGGCCTCTTTGAAAGGACGCCCTTGATTGGCAACGTCGGAGAGCACGTCGATTCCCGTATGAAGCGCCTGTTTTCCGATGGCTTTAGCGCCACTTCTCAGCAACGGTACGACGCTTTTGAAAAGACCACTGAAAAAACTTCCTATCCCATGCCCTCTTTGATAGGGAACACCGTGGTAGATCGAAGATATTCCTGTTCCAGCCTGGTTGATGTAGTATCTTTGGTAGGGACAGTTCATGTTGAGCAGCGTCGAAAATGAAGTTTCACGCACACTTTTCCAAACTCGAATGGTACAGGTTCACCCGTGTCGGTTCTTATATTGATTTCCAAGCTTTCAATTTCCCTTCTCAGCACCGGCATGTAGTGCAACGGGTCGTAGCTAACTGTCTTATGTATGCCGTAGAGATAGTTTACGTTGTTGATGCCGACGATACGTAACAGCGGTGCCACAATGTCACCCACGGGCTGAGGCTCGACAATATCCGTGTATATGTACATTTGCGAGGGCAGGCCTAGTAGAATGTTGGCGGCGTACGGAGACTTTGGTACTTTTATCAGATTAGTCTTAGGATCGAAACCGAGCTGCAGAATTAGTTGAGTTGATAGACTCAACAGCTGTATATTTGGTGAAGAAGAGATAACTACCACTTTATTGTTGGGGTTTGTGTACTTGAATACAACTCCGGAATCCCCTTTAAAAGCCTCTACTTCGTTTAGAGCTTTGATCAATTCGTGGATAGTGCTGTAGTTTCCAGCAGGGATATGATCCTTGAATATTTGTTCCACGCCGTTAGCGTCCACCCAGTTGTACCATACAATATTTTGGCCTTCGGGTACGGTGGTGAAAGAACAGGGATATTGAAATTCAGCCAGAGCGACTTCCCACCGCCCTTCGAGTGTAAGACGGTAAGGAAGTTGCGTGGTGAAATTCGTGAGGGTATTTTTCGGGAAATATCCCATAGAGCTGTCGCTCGGCAAAGTGATGTAAAATTGGTCCTTCATGGTAGTGTGCTGACGTAACTGGCGGGAATCCAGGAATTAAACTTGGCGGGGTAACCTTTCCACTGCACGTACACTTTCTTTCTGGCGCCTTTACCCTTGACACGTAGTATTTTATCAACTTTAAAAGTTTCAGGGAGACGTACGCGTTGCAATTCAGGTTCGTAAAACGTCCCCTCCACTTCTTCGCCGTCAAGATCGGTGAGTCTGTAGACGACAGGTTGTCGCAACACGACACTACTGACTTTGAAAATCTCTTCGCTCCAATTGCTTTCGTAGCCCTTTTCAAACAGCATTTTGGATTTGCTAATACGCACCGTGTCACCGACTTTTATTTTAGGCTTCGAGCTTGGACGCCTTTTGCCGTACAGATTATCTCTGACTTGAAGCACGTTAGTTTCTGAAACGGCGGCGGGCGCCATCTTGATGCTGGAATGCTTGGACCCGTTGTAAGCGTCGACTAGGGCTTGGAGGACGTCCACATACCGATACGTGTTATTTTTGGTAAAGTAACGCCACATGCGTCCTTTCAGAGTTCTATTGAACCGTTCCACGATGCTTGCCTTCACGTCTGGATTATGAGTGGTGTAGTAATGCACGCCTTCTTGCTTGAGAAATTTCCGGACTAGCCGTGCCGTGAACTCTGTCCCCTTGTCCGTCTGTATACTTAGAGGTTTACGACCGCTTTGCTTAAAAATGTCCCGAAAGGCGGCTCTCACGACGCTCCCCGTCTTGGATGGAAGCGTCCTCGCCCAGGCCATCTTACTAAACACGTCGATGACGGTGAGCAAGTACACTGCACCGTCGTTGTATTTTCTGAGACTTCTCATATCGTTGAGATCGGCTTGCCAGAGATCGTCAATGTTTGACACCACGTACTTGTTGCGTGGAAATTTTTTTAGCACAGGTTTGTGTAAGGTATAAGCGTCCTGCGCACGAAGCCATTCTCGTACTTTTTCGGGATCTTTTTTGGACGCCTTTATGAGGGACGCCGCCACTGCAAACCCTGCAGGATGAGAAGGGTCGTAGTAGATGTCGGCTAGACGTTCCATTAAGCTCTGAATGGCAGCCACCGGTTTTCGTCCACTCTCTTCAGTTTCTTCTTCTTTGGGCGTTGCGACGGTGTAAGTGGTTGTGGTACGGGCGTCGGATCTCTAATGGGCGCCAAACGTTTCGGGTTCACAATAAATTCTTTTGGAACGTTTATATTTTGCAGCGCCGTGAGAAACTCTCGCCACCCTGACGGTTCGCTGTGTCTTCTTGCTCTGACCAGATCGTTGACTAAATCCACAATATTGGATCCACGAAGAGGCGTATCTTGAATACTCACTTCTCCGTTTGAGTCCCAAGAGATGCCGCCTCGGGCCTTAATATGTTCTAGTAAAAGTTCAGCTTTTTTACGTGCCTGTGCTGGTACAGTATTAAGTACAGTTGGGATGGGAAGTACAGACACTTCAGGGGTGGTAGTGGTGGAGGTTTCAGATGGCGGTGGGTGTTGACTAAAGTGTAGATATCGCTGTAGCACTTGTTGGTATAAAGTCCATTTAGACTTGTCGTCAAGTTTTGAAGCGAGGATTTTTTCCATTTCCTTGTCCAACTCGGAGACCACTAGATTTGTTGCCGAAGCCGTTTGTTGGTGGTGTTGCTCGTAACGGTGTAATGTTTCCGGGGACACCAATATCATCTTTTTCGTGTGTTCCATTATTTACTTGTTGAATAAGGAACCGAGGACCCCGCTGATTAAAGGGGCTAAAAGTAAGGGCAAGAACGCTCCTCCTTTCTGAACGAGTAGTCGTCTCTTCTTCTTCCAGCACTCTCCTCGTTTGACCAGCTTGCGCAACACCTGCTTGTGAGCACGTAACTTTGTCTTCTGCGCATTTTTCAGCGGTACCCGTCCTTTTAAAGTGTTGTAGGCACACTCGCAAACAGAGTCAACCAGTTTCTTGTCGGCTGTTTTCATCAAGGCGACTCGTTGCTGCGGGTTCATACGATACATCGCACGTAGCAGAGGTGCCTGCTTCAGCACTTTGGGACTCATGGTTATGAAATAATCTGTAAGCGGGAAGTGTCGGTGTTTTTATAATTTTTGTGCGGTAGATACACGCAGCAGCCGACATTTGTGCGGGTTCTATATCTGAACCATTCTGGTGTACCTTGTTTGAAATCTAGCAATATATAGCCGTGAGGCGTACTTGTAGCATCGGTGTAAGCCTCTTGTAAAACACGGGGATTTTCAGGACAGACTTGTCGTGCAAAGTGTTGAATCTGAGCTTTATCCCTTGGATTTTTAAAAAGCACGATATAATGTGCGTTTAAGGAAATGTCTCTTTGGCCCTTGCCCTGATGGAATATATTTTGTGTAAGGTACATGACGCTAATATTTTGATGGTGGCATCCTTTGGTGAAAAGATCGACGACCACTTCGTTGGCTTCACGCATCAGGTCGTCCAGGATAATCAGCTGTGGAGAGTCATTACAGACGTCATCCATTTCCGGCAAACCCTTACAGAATATGACGTGGGGACTTGTCCCGTCTTGTTCGAATCCCGGTTGCCATAAAGCATAATACCATGTGATTTTATCAAATTTAACGTCACACATTGTGTCCAAGTGACGGATAAAGTCTGCTACAAAATGTGACTTTCCACAGCCGGACGGGCCGCTTATGATGGCCGAAAATGGATGTTTCAACTTGTCCATAATGTTTGAGACTGAGCTTATAAGCTATATGAGCTTGTATTTATAGGATAGGAGGGAGGTGCGGGTGTAGACGTTAAAACACATACATAACAATTTTTACAATATTTATTTACAATCAGGAAAAAAGTATACACACAGTGTAAAGTATACTGTGAATATTTACAATATATATAATTGTTTGTATAAACATAGCTGGTTTTGTTTACACACAGTGAAAAGTATACTGTGAATATTTACAATATAGGGGGAATAGTGGCCTCGGTACTAAAAGAAAATAAATATATATGTGAATAGATTTAAAATAAAAATATATACAATCAGTCTATCATATTTGACTGAAAAAAATTTATACAAACAATGTATTGGATTTAAAATAAAAATATATACAATCAGTTTATCAGAAAAAATATATATACAAACAATGTATTAGATTTAAAATAAAAATATATATACAAACATTTGGCTAGAATTAAAATATATACAAGTAACTAATTGACTAGAAAAAAAATCAGGTAGGCAGAGGACTGTACTGGCAAATAAAAAAAATATAAAAAAAGTAACCCGGGTGCATAAAAAAATATAAAAAAATATGCTTGTTTTCATGCAGAAAAAAATATGAAAAAATCTCAAATCTTTGAAAAATGGTATGTCAGTGGAACTGTCTAGAGTGAAAGAAAAAAAAAGATGATTATTCAGCCCGTCTAAATGATCACCTTTTATTCGTGGCGAGCGCGTTTACAAGGACTCTGATACCCAAACGGCAACGTATTAAAATCATCTGTTATCCTGCGTTTGGTGTACACGGGCCGGTAGACTTTAGCCTGCGAAACGGTACATACAGTCGCAAGACCTTTTCTTACAATTTTGTGCGGTATCTGTATGTATCTTTCCGCAGCCTGTTCGGTGACCATCGCTTTCAAAACTTCAAAATTAACATCGTTCCGGTTGCCATAGTTTATGGTGATCCCGCGAACCTTGCACACCGTTTTTGTTTTGGCAGGATCACCGCCAACGCAAACTCGGTAAGCGTAATTTTTGGGACCGCCAGATACAAAGGCGCTAATGTAGCTTTCCGGACCGTAATCCTGAAGTTCATCAGTGAGGTCACCTAAAAAGTCTCCGGTCGGTGGACTCCAATCGCCGGGGCGTTCGGTGAATAGAACGCTATCTGTATCATGATATAAAACGCGGTCCCCCAATTGTTCAAGGATGCTGTATAAGTGCAACCTAGCCATAGCAGTCGTGTAGCACGCCACCGCCACACTCGTGTTAGGGTTAGGGCGCAACGCGTCACGCGCATCCTTGTAATTGAGGAACATAACCTCATCATTTACATCAATGACGCTGTCCACGGTGATGTACGGATCCGTCAGGTACTTGTGGACGCCCTGATAGTCGTTGACAACGGCTACGTGTGGTAAATCGGGTCTTTGCCCAAACTTTCCCCATAGTGAATTTAAAAAAAGTTTAGCAAGAGTGCGGAGACCAGGGTTTTTACAAACAGAGCCGAAATCTAGTTTTACCCCTTCCCTTTCCTCATAATTTTGAATGTATGCTAACTTTTCCTCCTGTGAGGTACACCACTCTGGCCATCCGCTGGCTTCTTGTTTAATTTTCAAAAAAGTATCAATGTACCTGTGAAACAACCCTCCAGAACGCGTCTGACGGTCATAAACAGATACATTGTACTCCCACACTTCGTGCACTGCTTCAACGGTGTAGCCTTTCTCAACGGCTTTCCGGATCTCGTCAATCACCCAGACGCCTGTCAACCAGCGATCTTTTTTGTCGTTGTGCTGACACGCGCCTTGGTTTTTCTCCTCCCCGCATTTCCTGCACAAGATGGACATTAGCTTGTCGTGCATCCTGGTAGGCAATACGGGCAGGAATAAATCTCGCGGAGGCGTCACTGTAACTTTGGCTATGCCTTCTACTTGATCTATAGACGGACAATTTGGTTCCAAGTGAATTTTGGGGTGGCCGACTGGGTATTTTTTGTACTTGCAAACGTATGGATACAATGAACACACATCCAAGTACTTGATTTTCTCCCCACAAGAAAGGTCTGTTTCGTGGAAGAGCTTGATACAATTTGTACGCCCGCCAAAGAATGCATCCCTGGGACTGAGAGGTTCCTTAGTATGCACCTCGTGCCGGAGTACAAATTGCTGCAAGTCCTTGTCTGTGCGTTTCATCGCATTAAACATGCACTCCCACATCTCTACGACCGTGTAGCCGGCATTCTTAAACCTTTCCAAACAAGCCATGGTCGCTTCATAACGCGTCTCCATGGTCTCGTGGGGGCTATTTTTGACGGGGGTGGTCCTGTCAGGGTAACAGAGAGGGCACCCGTGCCAATAACAGCCCCAAAACTGGAAGACGGTGGTGGTATCTCCAGCTTTAACAACACCGTCTACACGTCGCCCTAACACATATTCCTCACGGCCGTTACCCGCATGAAGAATAGAGACACCGCGTTGATGGGCCTCCCAGCAGAGCCATTGTACAGCGACGTGCGACTGTTGGTCTGCGCACCGATAGCCACCGTTAGGGATAATACCGATATAGTATTCTCCTTAAGATGACTTCGGCGGTAAACCAACATGGCCGCTCCAGCTATCGTACACGCCTCTCTGAAAGGATCCACCTTTGCTTTCTCCATGAGCATCTCTCTAAACTTCAGGCAGGCCTTCCGTAGGATCTCTACATCTTTCACACAATACAGTTCCAACTCGCGTTTAAAATCAAAGACATAGTTATCTTTGACCAACGCGTCATACCACTTCTCAAAGTGCTCCTTTCCCTCAACTGACATCTCACCGATGCCGTAGTCCTCCTTTGGCGGCAAGGGACCCCTATACCCCGCGTTTTCTTTTTTATTGAAAAAATGGGGGAAATGTCCCTTGGCCAAAGACTCGTCCAAGCCGAAAGTTTTGGGCAATTTGGACAGCGACATCGGGAGAAAGTTCAGTGAGTCAATAAAGTGGAGCGGGCCGTAACGCATGGACATGATTTTCCCACCATTCATTATAAGTTCTGGAGTCCATTTTTTAACCTCCATCATATATTTTAAAATAAAATTTCCATCATAGGATTTAGCGTTATGGCCGAGGAGGGTGATATCCTTAAATTTTGAAGCTTTAATTTGAACAATAAATTCGAAAAATTGGGCCATTGTGGTATCACCCTTGAATATGCGAGTCCTATCGCCCCCACAGTCGGTGCAATGATAGTCATTTGCATCTATATGAACACAAGCCTTACAACACGTTTGCACGACACATAGGTTAGGTTCGTGCAAGTACGTGCCTGCCGCACCTTGAAGAAGCGTTTCTTGTCTGCATTCAAAATCATAGAACACAAACATGAAATTGCTCTTTTCCAGTGACGGCTTTGACGGGGCCTGCTTCATATAGCAGAAATGACCAAAAGGGCGATGGGTCTCACATACTCTACAAAAAGTCTCATAACACCTATGTGAATAATTTGATTTTTCCAAACTGAAAAATTGCCCGCATACCTCACAAACCTTTTTGACTTCACAGACCGACCTGTGACCGCTGAAAAAACCAGGACGTTTATGGTTATCAAAGCACGTCTGATTTGTGAACCAACGCCCGCAGTCTTTACAGACCACAGATCGGCCTCCGCTACAAACCGCTTTAGCGTAGCACTTTTTGCACGCGGATTCACACTTGTGCGCATTCTTATGATCAAATGGCACACGGCATTCGCGACAAAAGTACGAGCACTTAAATGCGGCTGTCAAGGATGTTATGACGTCAAAATTGTTTTGCTTATCATCGTGAAAATACAAATCAAGGTGCCCCTTAAAGGAATGTTCGGAGGGTGTAGGCCCCTCATACAAGACCTGTCTCCCCCGACGTTCCCTGAACACGGTGATTTTGTATTCGGAAAGGTATGCTTGAAATTGTTTCAGCTCAGTGAGCCCACCACCTTTCAAAAGATTCACACAGGCATCACGGCATAGTTCCTCTGCTTCGAGTTTTTGAATAGGTCGACCCATTTTGATTTGTCTAAAGGTGTTCACGTCCATGCATCCTGGCTCTCTTTTATTGTCACATATAGCTTTGGCGACAACCAATGCACGGGCAAGACAAAGTGTGTCGTCATTTTGAATCGTAATGATCCCTTTGTTATTACGGCTATATGTGCTTGCGGGAGAGAGTTTATCACAATAACGTCCACTCCCGCGAGGCTCCTTAAAGTGGGAGAGTTTAACGTACAATGGTGCAGTACTCAAAAACAAACTATTACTCTGCAGCACGCGACTTACGTTATCAAGCACTGCTCTAGCGTCTAGCTGGTCTGCTCGTCTAAATGAGACATACACAGGGCTTAACGTTGAGTCAGTGCTACTCAAAAGTAAGCCTACGTGGTCATCGGCGCTAACGCCATGGTCCTGCAACCGATGGAGCAAATTAGTAATTTGTTCTTCAAGCCAGCTTATTGCGTCACGATCGCTTGCTGGTGCACCAAGATGTACGGTAATTTCTCTACCAGTATAAAAGAAACGCCTCAATTGTTTAATCCTCTCTTTGATGATGCGAAGAGGGACGCCATTTTGCAATTCCCCACCTACTTGATTAACAAGGCCACTAATTCCGTGTTGAGGGGCAAAAGACGGTCCCGCTATCGCCGGCTCCACGGGCCCCATCTCCCTCGCCGCCGCCGCCGGGGCTCGAACTCCGTCTCCCTGCTGTAGAGGCCGGAGTGAAGATGTTCCGGCTTGCAGGGACACAGGGGCTCGAACCCCTTCTCTCTGGAGCTGGGGCGATGCGGCTACATAGGGCTGGAGGGGTCCCACCGCTGGTGATGGTGGCTCTGTGGTCATCCCGCCATTTCCGGCCTCCAATTCAACTATAACACATGTCAAAGTAAGCCTTGTTACAACAGGCGCATATTTTTTTCTTTAAAATGTATAATATGTTTGAATTTTTCAATTGCTTTAGACGTAACAGGCATTTACAGAAGTGAGTCAGCGTTTGCGGGGGAGGGAGAGTGAAAATTTGTCTCTAGTTTACCTTGGTAAGATTCGAACCTAACACTCATCTCTTTAATACTTTTTGTATTATTATTATTATAGCATGTTCAATTTTTCAATTGCTTTAGACGTAACCGACATTTACAGAAGTGCGTCAGCACTTGCGGCGGAGGGAGAGTGAAAAAAATTGTCTCTAGTTTACCTTGCTAAGATTTGAAGCTCAAACTCATCTCTTTAATACTTTTTGTATTATTATTATTATAGCATGTTCAATTTTTCAATTGCTTTAGACGTAACCGCCATTTACAGAAGTGCGTCAGCACTTGCGGTGGAGGGAGAGTGAAAAAAATTGTCTTTAGTTTACCTTGCTAAGATTTGAAGTTCAAACTCATCTCTTTAATACTTTTTGTATTATTATTATTACTATAGCATGTTCAATTTTTCAATTGCTTTAGACGTAACCGCCATTTACAGAAGTGCGTCAGCACTTGCGGCGGAGGGAGAGTGAAAAAAATTGTCTCTAGTTTACCTTGCTAAGATTTGAAGCTCAAACTCATCTCTTTAATACTTTTTGTATTATTATTATTATTATTATTATTATAGCATGTTCAATTTTTCAATTGCTTTAGACGTAACCGACATTTACAGAAGTGCGTCAGCACTTGCGGCGGAGGGAGAGTGAAAAAAATTGTCTCTAGTTTACCTTGCTAAGATTTGAAGCTCAAACTCATCTCTTTAATACTTTTTGTATTATTATTATTATAGCATGTTCAATTTTTCAATTGCTTTAGACGTAACCGCCATTTACAGAAGTGCGTCAGCACTTGCGGTGGAGGGAGAGTGAAAAAAATTGTCTTTAGTTTACCTTGCTAAGATTTGAAGTTCAAACTCATCTCTTTAATACTTTTTGTATTATTATTATTACTATAGCATGTTCAATTTTTCAATTGCTTTAGACGTAACCGCCATTTACAGAAGTGCGTCAGCACTTGCGGCGGAGGGAGAGTGAAAAAAATTGTCTCTAGTTTACCTTGCTAAGATTTGAAGCTCAAACTCATCTCTTTAATACTTTTTGTATTATTATTATTATTATTATTATTATTATAGCATGTTCAATTTTTCAATTGCTTTAGACGTAACCGACATTTACAGAAGTGCGTCAGCACTTGCGGCGGAGGGAGAGTGAAAAAAATTGTCTCTAGTTTACCTTGCTAAGATTTGAAGCTCAAACTCATCTCTTTAATACTTTTTGTATTATTATTATTATATCATTTTAGCAGCGCAGATTACGTCTTAAGATACTTTTCGCTTTAATTGTTTTCAACTACGAATGTGTCAATTTATTGAAAAAAAAAACGCCTGAGATTATGCTCGCGTAATGAATTGATAGCTATGATACTAGATGTTGTTTCTAACGCCTGCATAATGAGTGGATAGACAGCCCGCCGCACTTAACACAACGAAAGTTAGACACCTTAAAAGGGGTAGTAAAATTTGAGTTTATAACAGCTTTCTTTAAATCGGGGAAAAATATGTTCAACCCTTTTCAAAAAACATTTGTTTGGTTATCATAAGCTACTAGCTGCCTCCTATATTTGAAATATGTATCTAGAGGCAGCTGTATCCTTAACATGCATTACTTTATTTATAAAATAAGCACAACTTTTAAGATTATGTTTGGCGGTAAACAAAAGACGGTAATAAATTGACAGAGGAAATGTACAGCCCTTAACTAAAATACATTTTACTATATTAAGCCTGCAACGTGTAAACATACATAAGAACACGTAAACATTTAGACTGGAATTAAAAAAAGTACGCCCTAAAGTGTCAGCCAGACACAAATTTAGTACAAGAAGAATAAACTCTCATTTTCATCCCCTGTTTGGATTCGAACCCGTGGCACTGCATACATATAGTTTTTAAATTGGTTACTATTACACATCATAAATTAAAGTGCACGGACTTATGTTTATGCAGAGTGAAACGTGACTGTCTAAAGTGTTGATTACAATTTTCTGACTTTGTACAGGAAATGAACCCGTGACCAGGAGACACTAAAATGATACTCGATCACATTGTAAAACGACAATTATAATTTTCTGTCTTTGAACCCGGGACCCTTTATTGAACAAAATAGTTGACTAAACCAGTATTTTCGCTTATCCCAAGAGGGAATTGAACCAAGGACTCCCCCCCACTGGCTCAGTATAAATCATACAGGTAGGATTTTTAATAAACGTTTAAGTAGCAATATAGTTTTCCTTGCTCTAAACTGTAAACACACGCATTCTTTTATACACTAAACGATGTAGTACAAGCTCACTGCTAGCAATTGTTTTCGACTCTGAGGGGCGATATAACAGGATTTGTGCGAGAGAGAGAAAGCTACACTGCCTACTGGCTACATGTAGAAGGTACTTACATAGCAGTCGGTCAAGGGTGTCCAAATCTGCCCAAACAGCGGGAGGTGCATTTCCCATGGCGACGAGGGGCACCGGTGGTAGGGGCGCGGGCGCAAAGATACATGGAGAGGGCCTGGGGGCGACATCAGTGGCGTCGTGAGTGGCACCGATTCGTAAGGGCGCCTCCGGGGAGTCGATGTCTCTACAACTGACGGTATGCACCCCCGAAGCCCTTCGTCTAAACCGTACGGATCCCAGTAGTCTGAAATTAAATAAATACAAATTAATTAGCATTTACAGGAAAAAAAAAAAAACACCAACAAGACTCCAATATATATGTTTTTAGTCTGTTACTTACCCATCGACGCGTTACCATCAGCGTTGCAAATTCCGTTTTCATCGAACAGTAGCAGCTGGTCCAGGCTATTGGGATCCTCCGGTTGTAGATCCCCTCCAATCATCGGGGGCTTTTCAACTAACAAAAAAGAAAGAACACCATTGTACACCCCAGCTGTATTAGTCAACAAAAAAAAAAAAAACACCAGTTAAAATATACAGAAAAAAAACTTACCTAAATTTAGAAAATTTTCTAGCGACTCGAAACTCATTTTTTGATGTTCGGCGGCGTCAATCACAAATTGAAATGACCAAATGTAATGAGCGGGTTCTATTTATACCCTCTTCAAAGAGCCTGCCATCTGTAATGACCTAATACTCTAATGTGTCTCTGCGCATGCGCAACACAGACCTGTCCATAAGTCCCTTTGTAAATCCCGTTATTTCAGTAGTCGGCATCGACCCAGCGAAGTGGACGGAGGTGCCTGCTCGATGCTCTGTTCCACTGCCTTAAATATGAGTGAAGAATGACCCTGAGCACGGAACGAATCCTGGATAGCTCAGTGGTCAGAGCAATGGCGTACTAAGCCAGAGGTCCCGGGTTTGGAACTTGAAACCTTACCTTAAATATTTTAATTTGTTTGGTAGAAAGACCAAAACTATAGTATGAAGAGCATATAGCTACTTTACCGGCGGTCAGTATCTATCAACATACTTGCTCGGTATGCGTTTGTTATTCACCTGCATCACAGGTAGCGTAGTCTAAGGCGTCACTGCCAATGCCTGGGAGGTCGCGGGTTTGATTCCCGTTCTGGTACATGACCATTCTAGGTGTCAGCCCTCCCGCAAACGTAGACCAAAGGTGTTTTTTCCGCACCCTTCGTGAAAATGCGGGTACATTTTCCGTCCTCCTATCTACTTAGCGGGGTTCATCATTGGTTTGACTTCGAACACTGAGGCAAATGCGGGTACACTATCCCAAGATATTAAATACCGTGTGTGAACTCGTCACCTTACCTTAAATATTAACAACATATTCTTACTAGTTTTTTTATTGACAATCAACAATTAATTTACAAGCGCAATATTATTTAGGTCTTTGCCGACTGTGAGTACTTGACGTATGAATAGGGGATTCTGCCTGTTTAAAGTATATGCTGTATATCACATGACTTGAGACGTATGAATATGTTAAATAGTGAGTATTCAGACAGAACTTTTATTTGCTTTCTACCCTAGAATTATTTGTACTGCAGATCACCTGACTTGTCGTATGAATACGGGGTTCTGACTGTTTAAAATATCACATGGCCGGGCGTATGATAAATACTCAGCAAATTGTTAAAGAAAACCTTACATTGACTTATTTATTATTTGTAAACTCTCCTAGAAACCTTACATTAACTAAACTGGCTTTCGATGCCATCTAGTGGGCCGATAAGCAAGCACGACAAACCCTGTACGGCAATTAAATAATATTAATATAATATTAAATATTAAATAATGTATAACCTTTACACATGTTCCTATGTTAAATACCTCGGGAAAAAAATCATGGCGGCTATATATATTTTGATAACATAAATAATAACTTTTACATAAGTTTATAAGTAAAATATCTAGGAAAAAAAATCACGGTGCTTATGTAGTATAGTCTTTTGCTATAGTAGCGCCTTAAACCATGTGGTCATTCTTTATGTTACGTGCAATGATAAGCTAAATACCCGTTTTCATATTCGTTATACAGATACAATTACCGAGGATTAGCCATTTAATTTATCTGTACTTAGTCCGCTCTTGCAGAGGGCGAGAGAATTATTAACATTGAGTCGAAGTTGTGCGGTGTTATCGCCTATTAAGGGGTAACTAACTAATCGGGCCGTCGGTAAGGCGCTCAGTAATTTGATGGTCTCTGGTTCGAATCCAATCTAGACACACGAATTACAAAATAACTTAGCTATAGAACAGTAAATTCACCGTGCAAACGGGCGTCGCTAAAATCTACCCTCCCTCAGTGCATCTGAAGGTACTCTCGCAAATGTTGAGTGCATTGATGTGTGGGCTTAAACTTTCATAGGGATATAGTTTCGAACATTAAATTCAATATTATTCCTCCGTTGCGAGCATTGAGCGTTGAGAGCTGACTTGGGCCGTCCGCTTTCACGGGATGTAAAAGCGAATCTACCGTTTAACGGGAGTTTTCATAGCTGCCTTACAGGTGTCTATTTTGAGAAACACAATGACTCCTCAAGGTGAATGGAGGTTATTGCTCGGTACGTCGCCCCCCCAGAAGGTAATGACCGGTGGGAGGGGGAAAACCAGGATGAACAACCCCGGCTCTGGGGGGAGGGGTGGGGAGGGAAAAGTGAAAGGCTGAGTTGGTCATCAGAAGGCAGCGAGCCCCTGCCAGAGAAGCTTGTGTCATTTACTATCGGGCATCCGGAGGAGAAAGACGTGGAGTGGCTCTATGCTTCAGCAAATAAACTACAGCGCCCTAATTGATGAATAAAAAACACCTCTATCCTACCAATAATAACTCCAACACCTCTATCCTACCAATCGGAGGAGAAAGACGTGGAGCGCGAGTGGCTCTATGCTTCAGCAAATAAACTACAGCGCCCTAATTGATGAATAAAAACACCTCTATCCTACCAATAATAACTCCAACGCCTCTATCCTACCAATTAACTAATTAATTAATTAACAATAATCAATTAACGATAATTAATAAAAAAGAACCAACATGTCCAGGGTTTGTAGGGGAGGGGGAAAACCAACAGCCAATCAGAGGAAAGTAGGGCAGCGGATGGAGGGGCGGGGGAAGGAGGGGAGCAGCCAATCACAGAGCAGGAGGCGTGGTCACGTGACCAAATCCCACCAATCCCAGCCTGTTTTATCCGACCGCTTCCACTACTCATGTACCCCTTGTTTAGTTTGGTCACAATTATTAGGGACGGCTTTCCTGTCAATGCCAAAATATGATATCCTGTTGTATATCTATAAATATGAGGAGTATTACTTTGTTAATTATACCCGAGTATTGATATCTATCAAAGTTGAATATACCAAATTGTGCATATTATTCAATGTTAATAATCACCCTAATAAACTAGCCCTTGGGCTGTATTTGTTACCTTCGCTTGTTCTTGTCTGTACCCAGACTCCCTCATGGTATTTTCCCTTAGACTTAGCTATAATAACTCTGGTGAGACAAGGGTTTTGTTGGGCTTGCTGAGAATGGATAATATAGGTTCCTAGTGATTACCCTTCTTTTAATTTGTAATATTGCAACTCGCATCTGTGGTGGTTGGTTGGGAACTTAGGCGATACAGCTAAGATACCGACCCCACGGTGTGCGGTTGAACAGTAGCAATAGCACTTTTGACATTACATTTCACCGCCCATTATTATTATTATTATTATTAGTATTATTATATTCTTTGTTTAATTTTTATATTTATCTTCTATATTTTTATTTGTTTAGTAACAGAGCTACCAAGCGGTAGCACCCCTAACAACAGTATTGAACAAGAAAGTGAACCTGTGCTATCAATGGATTCTGGACACAAGTCTTATATTGTTACTGCAGCTGCACATGATTCCAGGGTCAACGTTCCAATAGAAAGTGATTCTGATTATGCAAATTCATCGACTAACCCATCTAAGAACACGGTAGAAATATGTCAAGTCGATCATTTTGACATTAATGACGTAAGGAGAGATCTTTAACAGTTTTTGATGATAACACGAAAAAAACATTCTTACTTCAGTTCTGCCAACTAAACAACCTTATGCCTTCCCAGTCAGTAACTGAAGGAAAGAAACAGAATAGAAATTTCCGAGAGACTTGAATAAAAGATCCAGATACCGGATTTCTTTTTATTGACTATTCCAATAAAGATGATGGTGTTTATTGAAAACATGGCTGTTTGTTTTTTAATGAAGGAGTAGGAAAAGTAGGTCATGAAAATCCAGGGAGACTAGTATCTATCTGATTCAGAGATTGAAAAAATTATTGAGAAATTTCCTAAAACACACTAATAGGCAGTCTAACAAAGATTGTGTTATGTTAGCAGAGACATTTCTCGAAGTTTCATCAGGAAAATATCAGGACATCATTTCTCAGAGCTATACAAAAATAAGAAATAGAGCAGCTATTGACAGTGGTCCTTTTTCTCTTTAGAGGAACCTGAACATAAGGATGGAAAATTTCAAACTCTTTTGCAATTTAGAGCTAACTCTGGCAACGGAGACTTAAAAGGGTACATTATCAATAGCCATAGAAATGCCACATATTTGAGTCCAGGCATAATAAATGAAATTATATATTTATGTTCGAATATAGTTACAGAAGAAATAATTAATAAGGTGAATAATGCAAGTGGTTTTAGTCTACTTGCCGACGAAGCTTTGAATGTGTCAGGCACTGAACACTTTATATCTGTGTTAGGTATGTAGATCTACTGAAGGTTTCACAAACTCCAGTAATACGTGAAATTTTTTTGAGATTTGTTCCAATTCATGATCAGTCTTAAGAAAACTTGACCAAAGTCATTTTGCAGGTATATGACGAGCTAGGACTAGACATGTCTAAAGGTGTTGAACATGGGTATTATGGTGCAACCAAGTGGTGTCCAATTGAGAATCGCACAGCAGTATTCGAAAGTGAAATATGTTAATTGTGCAAGTCATCGCTTAAATCGTGCACTGTAACATTCCATGTCGATTCTTGTGGTCGGAAACTGTCTTAGTGTTGTCAATGAAGTAGCAAACATTTTTAGAAACCATCTAATGCAAATAGAACTCTTCATGATGAAATTTCAATACATGCCCTAGAGAGTAGAAAAAGAAGACTATCCACCTTTGTTACACCAGATTCATCGAAAGGCATGACAGTGTCCTAACATTAGTTGGGCTCTTTATATGCATTTGCATTAGTTTGGAAGAGATTTCTAAGACGACACGAAAGATTTCTTCAACAGCCTCAGCTTTATTGGAAGCCATGGAGAAGAGTGAATTCATTGTTAGCCTAATTGTCACAAACTCTTTAGCCTTACTCTGCTTTTGTCTGTATTTCTTCAAGAAAAGTATCTTGATTTGGTATCAGCTCTAAACCATGCTTATGAAGTTCCGATTACCCTGAAAAATCAGCGAAAAGATGAAGAAAATTTATTTCAAGAAGTATTTAATTCTGCTTCACGGCTTGGGGATGAGGTGTGACAAATTAAACTGAAGGTTCCAAGATTCACACCAAAGTAGACCAAGTGCGCAAACCCTCCAACTACTTATATTGAAGAATATTACAGCTTGACTGTCTTCATTCCTAGGGTTGATAGTCTTATTAAAAATTTATCTGATAGCTTCATTTCAAATAAGGATATTCTGCCAAGTTTCCAAGTGCTTCTTCCAGGCATTGTTTCTGTTTATGAGAGAAACAAGTTGGAGAATCTATCTCCTTACTTTTATGATGAAATCTCACTCTCTACAGTGAAAGTTGAGTTTAAATTGTGGTGTGAAAAAGTTTCCACTAATGACACTGACCTTGAGGTCCTGAACATGCTGAAATACTGCAATGTGACCTATTATCGTACAATTAAATATCTACTTACTGTATCGGCCATACTGCCAGTGATAACTGCTGGTGCACAGAGATCCTTCTCTACAATTAAAAGAGTGAAAACTCTGTCACGTAGTGTAATTAGTGATGACAGAATGAATCACGTGCCATGATTTAAATTCACTGAAGTGTTACTGTAGAACCAGATAAAGTGATCAACATTATGGCTGGGAAGAAGTCAGGGAAATTGTTTCTGTAGTGAGTACCATGTAAAACTTAAAAATAGAGCATTTCAAATTTTATAATACTCATTTTTATGATTTTAGACATCTGTAGTAATAAACTGCTGGGTAGTTAAAGAAATACAGTAGTAATTAGTTTCCCTTTCACTTTCTTAACTGGACTAAACATTGTGAATAATAAGCTGTAATATACTCAAGAATTCCTCCACACAGAGAAATTTCGTAAAAAAATATATTAAAGTTGCCCCACTACTAATTAATTAATCTACTTTTTATGACTTTTAATAGAAAATGTAATAGTTTTTATAAAAATGTATATAAAATTAGTATATTTTCTATTAAAAGTTATAAAAATCATACCAATTATTATTAATGAGTGCAAGAATGGGTCTACTTCAATCTATTTTTGTACGAAATTATTTATATTTATTCTTCTCTCCATGCAGGACAGATTCGTCCAGCCCTCCCTCCACGGTTTAGTTTTGAAATTACTGTTGTGGCCAGAAAATTCTGGATATGGACCTGCTGATGTCACATCTCTGATGTGTCCATTCTATAAACTTATACATGCAAGCCAAAACCTTATTGATACAGTGCTAATAAAAACGAGTTTTGGGTGATATTTTGCTAAAAAAAAAAGAGCAAAAAACAAGTTATTAGTCACTTATTAAGCAAACCATTATTATTGGTTGACTACAATAGAGGAAGTTGCTACATTATATTATGTTATATTATATTATATATTATATCAATAATAATAATAATATTTAGCACCGGGCTATACGTTTTAATTACTAATTACGCTAATGGATTAGGAATTGGGGAGGTTGAATTATAGGAAGTGAACCCGCATTTGCGTGGAGGGAGAGTGGAAAACCATTTAGGAAAAACACCCCCAGTTCACCCTACCGAGATTCGAACATCGATCTCCCCGTCCTCAGAAGTCGAGCTCAACACGACAAGCGCGTTAGTCAACTACGCCACCGATGCGGACTATATTATATTATATTACAAATATATTTATACCTTTCTTTGTACAATAAAGAATAGACAAAATATGTTGTCAAGAGTTTCTTGAGGAAAAACAAAAATTTTCTATGGATTGCTGTTGAATTCTCTTTACCACTCATTATTAAAGATCAGTCACAATAATGAAAATTGCTGCCATCTCTCCCACGAAGACACTTATAGGCTTACATACAATGGACGTGCCACTTCAGCTCACAACTCATCTTCAGATTCATCCAAATGGTCATTTTTCAGTTTGTGGACCTTCTTTGACTGTATGACTTTGTGGTATCCACTTGAACGCCAACATTTTTATTTTGAAACTAAATAAATGTATACGTGGGAATAAAATGGCAACCTTATTACTCAATTGATTTACTACATGATAACCTTAAAATTGGAAGTATAGACTATTTATAAACCTTTTTTTTAAAACATTTTATAGGTTAGAAAAATTGAAGAATATGTAGTATACATAATATTGTTAGTCTAATACTTCTTGAGAACTTCAAACATAACAATTAATCAAAAATTATTACAGTTATTTTTATAACGAAGTTAATGGTACCGGTAACCCTCAAATGAAAACATGGAAAAAGAAACAACACCTACCTCACTTTGACTAAAACAATTTGAGCATTTACGTATTACCTTTGATGATAAACTATAATCAGTATCATTATCATCATCATTAACAACTTCACCATCACTATCGTCACCAAATACTTCCCTTAAAACTCTTGAAACATCTTAAATAGTACTGCTACAAACAGCTGTGGCATTCATTTTGATTTTGTGGGCTACCATTATATCATTACTATTTAGTATGAATATACTTATTGAGCCAGCTGTGCTCTATTTTGTTTGTAATTAATTATACTTATTAGCACTAGGTGTCAGCACCACATTGACTCTTCTCTCTTAATGGCTCTGGGTTCGCCTATCCCGCGCTTTTTCTTAGTATAACGGTAAAAACAGCGTTCAAGCGTCTCTTAGTCTTGGGGTAAACAGCCATGAAAATCTCTCGTGTGAAATAATAATTAAGTACTCAAGAATCAAGATTGGGGCTACCTAGATATCATCTCATCACTCCAGGTACTCTGTCACCATTCGCAAAGGTAGGCTCATCGCAAATAAATTGTTTCTCTGTGTTATAATTAAAACGTTTGCCAAAATCTCGCTTGTTAATAACGCACATAACATTTGGTCCCCCGGGCCGGATCTATTTCTTTAAAATGAATGAACTCTCGCTATGGAACAGTACAGTTTATTAAGAGAACTAACTCTGCTTTTAAAGTTATTAATAACTACAAAGTGTTTTTAATCGTGTTAAATTATTTTTGTAAACGCGAGCCTAACCATTTTAGTTTTTATTTCATTACAAAAACATATTTGTAAACTCGCCCCTGTGTCCCCGGACTTTAGGTTCAGTTTCGATTGTCATGTTGATAAGGTTCATAATCGCGTAATTTTGTTGTATGTCTTTCTCACGAACCTGTTGGGTGGTTTCTTGATTTTGTGTTTGATTGTATCTCTATTAATTAGTTCAAGTGTATTTTTGTTTATTGTACTAATATTGGTCAACATGAGGTTCGTAACTTTCACTCGGCAATACGACCTTATAAAGAAACGCCTTGTTAAGATTAGGGAGTTAGTAATGAAAGCAAATTCCATTGGGGACAAAGGGGAAGTATTGTCCGAGTATCATATTCGAAAACTAGCTTTGTTCAAAAAGGAAGTGGAGTCCAAACGTAATGAGTTTGAAGTGTTGCTATCTAAGATTGTTTCGGAATAGATTGAGGATTTCAATAATGATATTGTAATTCAAAATCAAGACGAAATATTTGAATTACATACGTTTTTAAGCTGTATAACAATGTTACTTCCCACGCCTGAACCTCAACTGGACGATTCAAGTCACTCCACGCCTAGTGGGTCTATGGTTCCAACGCCCTCTATACACTTACCGAAAATTTAACTACCGACCTTCTCTGGTGATTCATCACAGTGAATGAGTTATCACAATTTATTCAACATAACTATTCACCAAAATTCCAGCTTAACACCTGTTGAAAAATGTCATATCTGATGTCAACTCTAAGCTTAGAAGCGTGTAATTTAATTAAGAGTCTCCCCCTTTCCGCCCCCAACTATCAGATAGCCTACGCTTTATTGTGTAGTCGCTATCACAACATAAGAAACTTAACTTCTCTTTACATAAATAAAATAATTGATTTGCCTCATGTCACTAGTGGGTCACTCAAGAGCCTACGTAACATGCTCAGTAGCTACGATGAAAACAGTCAAGCTCTCCACGCTCTTGAACAAGACACAGCTCTCGAAGGTCCTCTATTGTTTTCATTGTTGTTGCAGAAACTCAACAGCGACACTCGACACAGGTTCGAGACCAGCCGCGGTACAAATGTAAGTTTACCGATGGTAGATGAACTGATTAAGTTTTTACATCTTGAAGCGTCACACCTTGAGTCAGCCAACAATGTGAATACTACCCAAAAGCACCCGCACACTTCTCATACACCACAAGTTTCTTACTCATTGTCAAGGATGCCAGGTGGCATCAAACTCACGTCCTATCAAAATCACAAGGTCACGCTATTATCCACCCCTCACACTAATTGTGTTTTTGTAAAGCTGACACTCATTCAATTTATCGCTGTCCAGATTTCCAAGTCGAAACTCCTCAAGAAAGATTTAATTTTGTATAAGCTAATGGAATATGTTATAATAGTCTTGGTCACTCTCACACACTGAAAAACTGTGAATCAGCACGTTCATGTAAAAAATGTAATAAAAGACATCACACTTCACTACATTTGGACCCAGACCCGTCTAAGGTTGCTCAAGGTCACTCTACTCGTCCACCGCACAACACCCAGAGTTTTTCACGTCAACAAGCATCAGCCAACGTATCAACCACAAATACTCCGTTTGTTGGTTTGTCACACGTACATAACACCGTGCTTTTAGCAACAACTCTTGTTAATCTCTCAACGGCTGATGGTGTCTCCCTTGTTGTTCGTGGAATATTGGATTCTGCTGCTCAAAGTACTTTCATCACGGAACAATGTGTTCAATTGCTACAGGTTAAACGCACTCGCGCCTCAAGATCAATCAATGGTATTTCCCAAGCTTTGGTAAATACTAAAGACTTAACTTATCTTAATATTTCGTCTCTGAATGGAAATATAATATCCCGAGAGTATCCCATATTAATATTGGATAAGATAACTTCAGATCGTCTTCGTGCAGCCCTTTCACCTGACATAAAAAGGAAGATAGCCTCCTTTTTCCTAGCTGAACCCACATTTGACACCCTGGCATCCATAGATATCCTCTTAGGTGCAGACTTGTTTGCACAAATTATGACTGGTGACCAATATATTCTCGGAAAAGACCTGCCCATTGCCTTTGGTACTGTTTTTGGTGTCGTCCTTATGGGACCCACCCCCTGCTCTGCACCCAGTGTACCTCCAGCACATTTTAATGGTGTCAACACTCTGCTCTCCACCAATGATATCGACCTTCACTACTCCTTTCAAAACTTCTGGAAACTTGAAGAACCTCCACATAGCGTGGGCCTCTCTAAAAAAGAACAATTATGTGAAGATAATTTTGTCTCTAAGCACACTCGAGATGATATCGGTCGATATGTAGTACGACTCCCATTCAAGGAATCTCACCCTCCTCTCGCTGACTCGTCAAATAAGGCAAGAAATAGATTTAATGTTTTAGAACGACGATTTGCTAGTCAACCTCAATTCAGACAAATGTATGTTCACTTCATGGAGGATTATCTTACAGCTGGTCACATGACTTAATGCAAATCACCTCCCACTATTAACTCACCACACTACTTCTTGCCCCACAATGGAGTCATGAAATCAACCTCATCCACAACTAAGCTACGGGTCGTTGTCGATGACAGCGCCCGCACCTCTAACTCAGTTTCGTTAAATCAGGTTTTATCACCTGGGCCTAAACTTCAAAATGATATTTGTGATGTGATCACTCACTTCCGTCGCCACCCCATAGTCTTCTCATGCGATATTAGACAAATGTACAGACACATCTTGATACACCTTGATGATCAAACGTACCAATTGATTTACTGGCGTGACAGTCCCGCAGTACCTCTTACTGTCTACCAACTTAGCACTGTCACTTATGGAACTACCTCGTCCCCATATCTTGCACTAAGAACTCTTCGCCAGTTAGTGAAGGATGAAGGACACAACTACCCGCGTGCATCCAAAGTATTGCCAACACAAATTTTTGTAGATGATGCAGTTTGTGTAGAAGACATCATAGAAGATGCGCTACTTCTCCAAGATGAACTTACCAAGCTGTTAAAATTAGGAGGCTTTGAATTACGAAAATGGTCAAGTAATACTACTCAACTTCTTGATTCAGTGCCACAGGACCATAGAGAAACCCCTCTCTATTTTCGGACACCAGAACAAGCATTGTTTAGCATTCTTGGGCTCCAGTGGACACCTGACTCTGACAACTTCTCCTATCGCATGCGAGTGACAGGAGACGCTCACAAGCCTACAAAGCGTATCGTTCTTTCAATTGTGGCTCAAATCTATGACCCTTGTGGTTGGTTAACTCCTGTCGTGTTCTGAGTGAAGTCTTTCATCCAGCTGTTATGGACATTAGGCCTACAGTGGGATGAACCCTTGCCTGCTTACATTGCTAAAAACTGGGAAAGATTTTTGAATAAGATTCCCGTGTTAGAAGCCATTATCGTACCACGATATTTCTATCTCGCTCCTGCTACCAACATTCAGCTCCGTGGGTTCTGTGATGCCAGTGAGGAAGGGTATGGGTGTTGCCTCTACCTCAGATGTTTTGACCACGACAACAAAGTGAGTCTTCTCATCGCCAAATCAAGTGTATCTCCTCTCAAAAGAATTTCCATACCTCGCTTGGAACTCTGCGCCGCTCACTTACTTGCCAAACTTATGTACTATTGCACTGACCTCTTATCACTACATTGCAAAATTGACTCAAGAACTGCTTGGTCAGATTCTATGATTGTCCTCTCGTGGATTCATACATCACCATATCGGCTCAAAGTGTATGTGGCCAATCGTATCGCCCAAATCCAAGAATGGCTACCTCCTCACACTTGGATGCATATCGCTTCTCCCCACAACCCAGTGGACCGTGACTCTCGAGGTTTATCCCCTACAGATATCAACCAACATCCTCTGTGGTGATCTGGTCCTCCGTGGCTCTCTCTTCCACCTGAACAGTGGCCTCTTTCTCAATTCACTCCTGTTGCCGAAGTGGCATTGCCCGCCGGTCAAACACTCACCATTAAATGATCTCATTACGAACCCTTCTACTGATTCAATTCAAACATTACTGCTCAAATACTCGTCGTGGACGAAACTCATCAACATAATTGCTTTTTTACTTCGCTTCCTTAAACACTGCAGATCGAAAGATCGCTAAACAGGACCCCTCAGCCCTCAAGAGCTCAATGAAGCCATTCAACGCATCTGCCAAGTTATCCAAGCTGGAACCTTCACCACCGACATAGAGCTCATTAAGGCTAAGAAACCATGCAGCACCAAACTTCAACGCTTATCCCCGTTCCTGGACATCCAAGGCATACTGAGAGTAGGCGGACGACTCAGTCACTCAAATTTGGCTCATGAAGCTAAACACCCTATCGTGTAACCAAAATCCCATTAGATTGTCAACCTGATCATTGATCACCATCACCTCAAACATCTCCATGCTGGACATGAATAGTTGCAGTCTATTTTGTCCCAACAATTCTGGATCTTCTCTGTTCGCAGCACAATTAGACTTCGAATTTTTAAATGTATTCGTTACTTTCGCCACAAACCAATGCTCATAACTCCCATGATGGGTGATCTACCTGAACCTCAAGTTACTCCCTCACGTCAATTTCTCAAATCTGGAATGGATTATGGTGGCCCATTCTCAGTGAAGTTACACACTCTCAGACGCCTCCAGCCTATTAAAGTCTATCTCTGCTTGTTTGTCTGCTTCTCAACTAAAGCCGTCCACCTCTAAGTCGTCACAGACCTTACATCAGATGCATTCATCGCTGTCCCCATCCGCTTTGTCTCAAGAAGAGGGCTCTGTTCAGACCTATATTTGGACTGTGGGACAAACTTCATAGGTGCCTCTCACCAGTTGAAGAAAACCATTAACGATTATCTAGCTAAAGACCACACACAACAACTTCAACAGTTTGCATCACAACAATCCATCAAATTTCATTTCCAGCTGCTATAAAAAGCGCCAAATACCACCTCTCAAGAGTAATTGGAGATCAGATATTGACCTTAGAAGAATTCATAGCGTTGACGACTAAAGTGGAAGCTATGTTGAACTCTAGACTGATAGTCCCTCTAGCCACTGACCCAAACGAACTAAATGCTCTAACTCCGGGACACTTCTTGATCGGCTCTCCTCTCGTTGCCGTACCTAAAACAGATGTGTCTGACATACCATGCAACCGATTGAAAAGGTGGAATTTAGTCAAATCACTCTCTCAACACTGCCGGAAAAGATGGCATAAGGAGTATTTACACACTCTTCAGCAACGCTCAAAATGGACAACGCAGAAAGCTAATCTGCAAGCAGGAGATCTCGTCCTCATTCATGAACCCAACACACCACCTCTCTCTTGGAGTCTTGGACGCGTCACTTCAACCTCGCCTGGGAAAGATGGCATTGTACGAGTTGTCCATCTGCACACCCAAATGGGAACACTTTCTAGGCCTGTCGTCAAAGTGTTTCCCCTCACACTCAACTAGGGTTGTAGGTAATTATATCGTTCCTTTTTTGTTATCACTTCTTTTTTTTTGGCTTTCTTGTCTCTTTAATTGTTGGATCTTGTATTTTTGTTTCTTTTGTTCTACTCATTCATTGAACTAGTAGTTCAAGGGGGTGGTATGTTTAGTATGAATATACCTGCTGAGCCAGCTGTGCTCTATATTGTTTGTAATTAATTATACTTATTAGCACTAGGTGTCAGCACCACATTGACTCACGTCCGTGAAGTTGCCCCCCCCCCCCCACTTTTAAAAATTCAAGTTTTTTTGATTGCGATCGTTTGTTCTTCGTTTGTTCCGGATTGTTCCGCAAAAAATTTCGTTTGTTCCGTTTTTGATAGCCTCACGAATGATATGTTTACACTGGGGGGGCCAACTTCACGGTAACCCCAGTAAGGGGAAAGTGAGAATACTGCAACAGGGGGGAGGGGGGATGGGGGGATGGGGGGGATGTGGGGATAGGAAGGGTTGTAGCACGCGATGGTGGCAGAGGGGTGAGTGTGTGGAGCATCTGGTTTTTTTTTCTGTGACTCATTAACATAATAATGGATGTTGGGAGGGTTGATGTGTGTAGGTTGGTGGATGGAGGACTTGGGTGGAGGGGGAGGGGGGCAAAAAAATTTTTTGGGGACACATCGGAGGAGGGTGGGGCAGAGGACGTGACTGGGAGCTGCTGGAGGGGGGAGGGGTGTTGAAGCGCCAGACTCGGGATGGCTGAGAGGGGGTCGGGGGAGACTAGCATACGGGGAACAGGGTTTTCTCTCCCTCTCTCGTGGGAGGACAGCTTATGGACCTCGAACCCCCGATGGTCAAGATATGACAAGTATTATTCACCTCTAAATAAATATTATCCTGCAAATGCGGGTTCACTTCCTCTAATTAAACCTTCCCAATTCCTACGTGGGAGGACAGCCGAACTCTGATGGTCGGTCCTAGCAAAGATTGGGAATTAAGGATATGACAAGTATTATTCAGTACATCACGGGTCTCGAACCCCCGGGATATGACAAGTATCCACTCTACCTTTAATTAAACCTTCCCAATTCCTACACGGTCTAAAACCCTGGGAATTAAGGATATGACAAGTATATCTCTCCCTCTCTCAAAGTCTTAGTCTTTTCACGGGTCTCGAACCCCGGGATATGACAAGTATCCGCTCTACCTCTAATTAAACCTTCCCTATTCCTACACGGTCTAAAACCCCGGGAATTAAGGATATGACAAGTATATCTCTCACTCTCTCAAAGTCTTAGTCTTTTCACGGGTCTCGAACCCCGGGATATGACAAGTATCCACTCTACCTTTAATTAAACCTTCCCAATTCCTACACCGTCTAAAACCCTGGGAATTAAGGATATGACAAGTATATCTCTCTCTCTCTCTCAAAGTCTTAGTTTTTTTTCGGTATGGAACACTCGGGTGGAGGGGTTATCTCTCGCATCGTGACGTAGTGTTTAGACCCCCATGGGTAGGGTTATAAGGCGTCCCACACGGTAAAGTGTGTAGTGGGGGGCTTGACCTAGTGACTGCGGTGCACAGCTGCTCTTGAAAGAGCCGTACATTAACATAACAGTCAAGGTATAAGAACATAAATTTCTTTCCAAGTGACATGCTTAGAATCACATTGAGGGTCTAGATCTGGGTACTTTGTGGGAGGGGGAGAGGCGTGGCTTGGAGCCTATAAATAAGGGTGGTCAGCCCTATCATTAACCGGTAGCTATATTAGCCATGGCGTCAGAATTTGTGGCCGCATTTTTGACGGAGGTGGGATGTAATGAGATACTTCCACGTAAATTAACTGAGTTGGAGATAGGTCACGCGTACCGTATTTCTTCAATAAAATCTGTAAATACTCGATTCGGTCGTCGTATACTTACTGTACTCGATGCCAAGTATCAAGTTTGGCAGCCGCGAAGATTTTCGACGCTCACCGATCTTCAGATAGAGGATATCTCGAAAGCAGATCTGCTACTTGTCTACAAAGGTCTCTCTACCGCCAACAAAACAGCCATTCTGAACTTTGAAGGTAAGTGTGTGTGTGTGTTAGGGTAACTGAACTTAATTGTTTACATCAGGCTCGTGTGCGTGTGCGAGTGGGTGTTAATGAGTTTTTTAAAAAGAATTGTTTACATCATTAACTAGCAATAATCGTTGAGTTTAAAAAGAATTGTTTACATCATTAACTAACAATGTGTGCGTGTGTGTTAGGGTAACTGAACTTAATCTAAGTCAATAATTATTGAATGAGTTTAAAAGAATTGTTTACATCATTAACTAACAATGTGTGTGTGTGTGTGTGTGTTAGGGTAACTGAACTTAATTGTTTACATCAGGCTCGTGTGAGTGTGCGAGTGTGTGTTAATGAGTTTAAAAAAAAGATTTGTTTACATCATTAACTAGCAATAATCGTTGAGTTTAAAAAAGAATTGTTTACATCATTAACTAACAATGTGTGTGTGTGTGTGTGTGTGTGTTAGGGTAACTGAACTTAATTGTTTACATCAGGCTCGTGTGAGTGTGCGAGTGTGTGTTAATGAGTTTAAAAAAAAGAATTGTTTACATCATTAACTAGCAATAATCGTTGAGTTTAAAAAAGAATTGTTTACATCATTAACTAACAATGTGTGTGTGTGTGTGTGTGTGTTAGGGTAACTGAACTTAATCTAAGTCAATAATCTTTGAATGAGTTTAAAAGAATTGTTTACTTCAACATGAATTATGAAAATAGGCCTAATCAGTCCTAAAAAAATTAAACAATTAACTTGCGATGATTCTTAGGGTTAATTAAACAAATCAAGGAAATATGACCTTAATTAGACCTTGATGGTTACATTTACGGTGAACCGGGACAACCGCATCCCTTCAATTGACACTCAATAATAAACCTGGTAAACCTAGAGGTCCTGGGTTCAATCCTCGGTCCTGGCCAATAATCAACGAATGAATTGTTTACATCATTAACTAACAATACAAGGTTCAAACCCCACTTCCTAGGATAATTGTGTTTAATCTATTCCTCGTAAGACCTAAGTCAATAATCATTGAATTGTTTTCAGGTTAAATGTGAATAGTTTAAGTACATTCTCGTCATGGTTAATAATGCTTTAAAGGAATAAAAAACACACCTACTTGAGTCGTTTTTTGAAAAGAGTTTAAACAGACATTTTCCACTCTCTTTTAACAGAAGGGATCCGGGGGGGTTTAATAAACCTAGAGGTCCTGGGTTCAATCCTCGGTCCTGGCCAATAATCAACGAATGAATTGTTTACATCATTAACTAACAATACAAGGTTCAAACCCCACTTCCTAGGATAATTGTGTTTAATCTATTCCTCGTAAGACCTAAGTCAATAATCATTGAATTGTTTTCAGGTTAAATGTGAATAGTTTAAGTACATTTTCGTCATGGTTAATAATGCTTTAAAGGAATAAAAAAACACACCTACTTGAGTCGTTTTTTGAAAAGAGTTTAAACAGACATTTTCCACTCTCTTTTAACAGAAGGGATCCGGGGGGTTTAATAAACCTAGAGGTCCTGGGTTCAATCCTCGGTCCTGGCCAATAATCAACGAATGAATTGTTTACATCATTAACTAACAATACAAGGTTCAAACCCCACTTCCTAGGATAATTGTGTTTAATCTATTCCTCGTAAGACCTAAGTCAATAATCATTGAATTGTTTTCAGGTTAAATGTGAATAGTTTAAGTACATTTTCGTCATGGTTAATAATGCTTTAAAGGAATAAAAAAAACACCTACTTGAGTCGTTTTTTGAAAAGAGTTTAAACAGACATTTTCCACTCTCTTTTAACAGAAGGGATCCGGGGGGTTTAATACTTATTCAACATGAATTACGTGAATAGGCCTAATCAGACCTAAAAAAATTAAACAAATCAAGGAAATATGACCTTAATTAGGCCTTGATGGTTACATTTACGGTGAACCGGGACAACAGCATCCCTTCAATTGACACTCAATAATAAACCTGGTAAACCTAGAGGTCCTGGGTTCAATCCTCGGTCCTGGACAATAATCAACGAATGAATTGTTTACATCATTAACTAACAATACAAGGTTCAAACCTCACTTCCTAGGATAATTGTGTTTAATCTATTCCTCGTAAGACCTAAGTCAATAATCATTGAATTGTTTTCAGGTTAAATGTGAATAGTTTAAGTACATTTTCCTCATGGTTAATAATGCTTAAAGGGATATCGAGAATTTAACACGGGTGAATAGTTTAAAAAAACACCTACTTGAGTCGTTTTTTGAAATGAGTTTTCCACTCTCTTTTAACAGAAGGGATCCGGAGGGTTTAAACACACTTTTTTTGTTACCTTCTTTTCTTCTCTTCCTTCTTTAACTGAAGGGAGCGAGGGTCAGCTAGCTCCAGCAACAAAAAAAGAAACATTTAAACCTTTCTGTATTTACAGTAAACTAAAAAATATCACAAACAGCTTTCGTAGAAATCTTCCATACTACCTAGGGAATAATAAGGTTATATTTTTTTTAGAGGAAATGTGTACAAATTTGCGTGGTTAGAGAGACTGGAAAAACCATTAGGTTAAAACCATCCTGGGCGAGAGTCGAACCTTGACCCTCCCAATACGAGAGTAAGGCAGTGACTGAAGCAGCTAGGTAGCCTGATGGTCTAGGGGGGTAAGGTGTCAGACTTTTTTTTTATGATTACTCATCACAGTCGTTCCTGTTTGTTTGTTTACAGCTGTCTCGAGCCCGCTTGACGCTATCTTGGAGGGGACTGTACCTGAATGAAGAGGAGGCTAAATGGCAGAACCACCAGCTAAAAGAGCTCGCTTTTCTTCTTCTTCTCCGCCACCCATTATTATATCTCGACAAATAAATGGAAATAAAGTGTATACTCTCCGTGAATTAACCTCGAATGAGCAACTTTTAATTAATTATCTAAAACGTGATATCACAACACAAGTATATAAAGCATACATTGAGCATACACCAGGGTTGATTAAGACCTCGAGCGTTTTGATACTCGGACATGAGGATATAGATAGACAGATCCGCACACTTTTGACTCAGTCACATGACTTAGGTACGGGATTTACCCAGTTTAGACTTTACCTGGAACCGTTAGGTCTCTCATTGAAACTTATTGAGCAGGCGTACACCCGCCGTATAAAAACCTATTCTATCACTAATGAATTGCCTTACAAGGACCCTGTTCAGTTTCTTGTCGCGTGCGGGGTATATACGTAAAGACGGTAGAAGAAACAATTGCAAATGACTCGATAAAGGTAAATTGCAGCCTCATTTGCGAGTTTAGACATCCTACCGAAGGTAGAATTGAGAAAGGGTATTTCAACTCTAGTCTATGCGGTATATTTAGCACTACAAACTTGGAAGAGTTATATGAAAATAATGTAGTTTTTCCCCTCCTTGCTCAAATTGAAGGTTTTGTTTCTAGAGACTCGGGTTGGATGTATGACGGTACATTGGAGATGAGAATAAATCTCTCTAAAAACACGGTTTTCACGATCGGAGCTCGGGTTCAAATCCCGGAAACTATAGCCAACCGTAAAGCATTGATAAATGTGGAATGTGAAGAAGGTCATTGTTTCCCCGTATCTGTTTTATCAGCTATTTTTGAACCGACGGGAAATGCAAAACGTTTATCCTCTTACCCCAATTTTCGAGACGTGTTGAATCTGGACGGGATCCCTCTCCCTTTCCAAATGAGATATATCGAGCGTTTTGAAAAGCTTAACGATATATCTATAAATGTGTACACTGCAAAGCATGATGGGGGTGACTCTTATATTGATACAGCTGACACCTCTAAAAAACTAGTAATTGTTCCCGTACATGTCAGTGCTAAAGAGCGTGCTAGACATGTACATTTATTCATGATAAGAGTTCACGGGACGGAAACTTATCATTTCAGTTGGATTAAAAATCTGTCACGATTAATAAACCCTCAACTATCATCAACGTCTAACAGAGGACGTAGATACTATTGTGATAGATGCCTGTCCGCTTTTTTGACTGAAAACAAACTCACAAAACATAAAGAGACGTGTATAAAATTCAACGCGGTAAGGAGTACATTCCCTCAAGGGCAGGATAAATTCCTCACGTTCACTCAGTATAAGCAGCAGGAGAAAACCGGATTTATCGTGTATTCGGACCTGGAGAGCCTACTTATGCCTATAGAGACGAGTGATCCCGACCCAAAATTTTCTTATACTGAGAATGTTCAGCGTCATGTAGCTTATTCTGTAGGAATGTACGTTAAATGTAATTTTAACGATAGTCTCTCAGAGTACCGTCATTTCACGGGAAAAGATTGTACTGACCAATTTGTTGAGGCGCTCATAGATACTGCGAAGCGTGTACTAGAGCATTATAGTACCGTTGTACCGATGAAACCGTTAACTCCTGCTCAAAGAGACGCTCATAATACAGCCTCTCATTGCCATATATGTGAGAAGCCCTACAAGAATGATGATATTCGGGTTATGGATCATTGTCACTTGACTGGACTTTACCGAGGGAGTAGTCATGCAGGGTGTAATATTAATTACAAGAACCCGACTCACCTGAGCGTAGTAATTCATAACGCACGTTGCTACGATAATTTTTTCCTTCTAGAATCACTCGTTGAACGTAGAGAAACTGATCCGTTCACGGGGGAGAGCGTTCTCATCAATCCGGGAAAAGTCAGAGTTATTGGAGAGTCTATGGGAAGATTCAAAGTAATCATGAAATATATTCGGTGCGGGTTTGGAGGGATCACGATTAAAATTATAGATAGTTTCAGTTTTCTATGTACTTCCCTAGAGAAATGCGTATCTTACCTCGAACCCGAGCAACTTAAAATCACCCGTAAGTGCCATCCCGAGGATGAACGCTTTAAATTAGTCACACGAAAAGGAGTGTTCCCCTATGATTATATTGATTCATTCGAGCGGCTAGACGAGACTCAGTTACCGAGCAAAGATAAATTTTACAACGCGCTCACGGATACTCATATCTCTCAGGAAGACTATTATCACGCCTGTGAGGTTTGGCGAGTATTCGAATGTAAGAATCTTTGGGACTATTCGAACCTCTACCTGTACACAGACGTAACTTTACTAGGGGACGTCTTTGAGAACTTTCGTGATCTCTGCCTGAAGACGTATAGGCTCGATCCCGGATGGTCCCTTACAGCTCCCAGTCTAGCGTACCAGGCTCTATTGAGAATAACCCGGGTACGGCTCGAATTAATCGATGATGTGGACACTCATCAATTCATTGAGGGAGCTATTCGTGGAGGGATATGTTTTGTGGCTAATCGTCACGCTGTAGCGAATAATCGCTATATGGACGCGTTTGATCCTTCCAAGCCAGAGTCCTACATTGTCTATCTGGACGTAAATGGACTCTATTCATTTAGTATGCTGTCCTCACTTCCCTATGGAGAGTTCAGGTGGCTCAAAGAAGAAGAAATTGCTCGATTGGACGTGCTAAAAGTAAAGGATGATGCGGATACGGGCTATATCTTGCAGGTAGATCTTGAATACCCGCAAGATGTACACGACGTTCATTCTGACTTGCCGTTCTGTCCTGAGAAAGGGATTCCACCTGTAGGGAAACATGAGAAACTGTTAACAACTTTAGCTGATAAGACGGGGTACGTCATTCACTACCGTCATCTAAAGCTATGTTTAGCGAACGGGTTGAAACTGACGAGAGTTCACCGTGTTCTCATTTTCAAGCAAGCGCCGTGGATGGCTCCGTATATCAGGTTGAACGCCGAAATGAGGAGTAAAGCGAGTAATCAATTTGAAAACATGTTTTTCAAACTGATGAACAATGCCGCATTCGGTCGCCTCATATCTAACAAGAGGGCATACCGTACGATAAAGATAGCTACCAGGTGGGATGGGAAATTTGGGGCGGGTAACCTCATAGCCAGTCCAAACTTTAAAAACCGCTCGATAGTGTCAGAAAACCTAGTCATCATCGAGATGGAGCCGCAAGAGATTTACTTTGATATGCCTATCTATGCGGGATTCGCCATTTTGGAAATCTCGAAGGTAGTCATGTACGGTCTGCATTACCAGGTTATGATCCCTGCCTTCCCCCAAGGTACGTTAAAACTTCAATACACTGATACTGACTCACTTCTCTACTACACGACTGTTGAAGATGCATACCAGAGACTTGCCCTGTTAGCTAATGAGTATCTGGACACCTCCACCTACGGACAAGACAATGTTTACAGGATGCCCGTAGTGAATAAAGGGGTGCTCGGTAAACTAAAAGACGAGACTCGAGGTCAGATCATCACTGAGTTCATTGGTTTACGTCCTAAACTCTATTCATTCTCGGTACAAGGGTGGGGGAGACTCTCAAGGCTAAAGGGGTGAAGAGTAGTGCGTTAAGAACGCTTTCAATAGAGGATTATCGTAATTGTTTGACAGATGAGACGATAGTCATGAAAGAGGCTCATTCAATAAGAGCAGTAGGATTCAAACTTTACACCCAAAAATTCAATAGAGTCGCCCTATGCTCTATCGACGATAAAAGTTATAGAGTACCGGGATCTGTCAATACTCTTCCTTGGTCCCATTACTCAATCAGACCGTCAACTCTATAGGGTGACAGTGCGTCTATGTGAAAAAAATCATAAGTGATTAGAACTAAAAAAATATTCACGTCCAGTACTCTATAGTGTTAATGTATAAATATTCATGTTCTGTAATGTAAGTGATTAAAACTAAAAAAAATATTCACGTCCTGTACTCTATAGTGTAAGTGATTAGTGTTAATGTATAATTTCAAGAACTATAACTTGAGAAATTTAGTATGTATCTATGTGTTTTAAATCTTTATATTCATTAAATAAAAAAAAAACAATTTCAAGAACTATAACTTGTGAAAAAAACAACTATTTTAGTATGTGTCTATGTGTTTTAAATCTTTATATTCATTAAAAAAAAACATTTTCAAGAACTATAACTTGTGAAAAACACAACAACAACTAATTTAGTATGTATCTATGTGTTTTAAATCTTCATATTCATTAAATAGAATTAATTATGGATGGTGTTTTTTTCTTTATTTCTTTCCTTCCCTCCATCCGCCTCCTCTCTCTCCCTCATTGATTAAATAATACAATGGAAGTTATAATCAATAATTCTTTATTTTAAAAAAACTATTACAATTAGGAAAAATATTGCTAGCTCCGTCATAATCCAGTCTCATTTAAAGGTGATTAAGATTTTTTGAACTTTGGCTAATTCAATATTCAAATGAAGTAACTGATTTAGGAATGGTTTAAATCTACACATGCAGAACTTTTACGATTCTACTAGGTGAGGAGTTGAAGAGAGTGTATTTAACCAATCTCCTTGTTACATCCTCATTTAAAGGTAATTCATTTAATGGTAATTAAGGTTATTTGAACTTTGGCTAATTCAATATTCAAATGAAGTAACTGTTTGTTTTTAAGGCAATTAATGGTCAAACTTTGTTTTTAAGGAAGATTGTTTGAACTTTGCTTAATTCAATATTCAGATGAATTTTTTAAGGTAATTAATGGTTGAACTTCGTAATGTAATTAACTTTTAAATGTATGAATCTTGTAAAAGAATTAATGAAAAGGTGATTAAGATCGTTTGAACTTTGGCTAATGTAATTAATGGACTGTATGTTTATGGTTGAACTTTGACGTACTAAGTCAATAAATGATAGAACTTTGCCTGTGTTTTAGGAAAATATTGTTAGCTCCGTCATAATCCAGTCTCATTTAAAGGTGATTAAGATTTTTTGAACTTTGGCTAATTCAATATTCAAATGAAGTAACTGATTTAGGAATGGTTTAAATCTACACATGCAGAACTTTTACGATTCTACTAGGTGAGGAGTTGAAGAGAGTGTATTTAACCAATCTCCTTGTTACATCCTCATTTAAAGGTAATTCATTTAATGGTAATTAAGGTTATTTGAACTTTGGCTAATTCAATATTCAAATGAAGTAACTGTTTGTTTTTAAGGCAATTAATGGTCGAACTTTGATTTTAAGGAAGATTGTTTGAACTTTGCTTAATTCAATATTCAGATGAATTTTTTAAGGTAATTAATGGTTGAACTTCGTAATGTAATTAACTTTTAAATGTATGAATCTTGTAAAAGAATTAATGAAAAGGCGATTAAGACCGTTTGAACTTTGGCTAATGTAATTAATGGACTGTATGTTTTTTAAGGTAATTAATGATCGAACTTTGACGTACTAAGCCAATAAATGATGGAACTTTGCCTGTGTTTTAGAAAAAAATATTGTTAGCTCCGTCATAATCCAGTTTCATTTAAAGGTGATTAAGATTTTTTGAACTTTGGCTAATTCAATATTCAAATGAAGTAACTGATTTAGGAATGGTTTAAATCTACACATGCAGAACTTTTACGATTCTACTAGGTGAGGAGTTGAAGAGAGTGTATTTAACCAATCTCCTTGTTGCATCCTCATTTAAAGGTAATTCATTTAATGGTAGTTAAGGTTATTTGAACTTTGGCTAATTCAATATTCAAATGAAGTAACTGTTTGTTTTTAAGGCGATTAATGGTCAAACTTTGTTTTTAAGGAAGATTGTTTGAACTTTGCTTAATTCAATATTCAGATGAATTTTTTAAGGTAATTAATGGTTGAACTTCGTAATGTAATTAACTTTTTAAATGTATGAATCTTGTAAAAGAATTAATGAAAAGGCGATTAAGACCGTTTGAACTTTGGCTAATGTAATTAATGGACTGTATGTTTTTTTAAGGTAATTAATGATCGAACTTTGACGTACTAAGCCAATAAATGATAGAGGGTTAATACTTGTCGTACTGAAGATATTTAAGCTTAATCCCTAAATTCCCAATGTAATTAACTTTTAAACGTATGAATCTTGTAAAAGAATTATTGACGATTGGGGATAAATGTTTAATGTAACTAACTTTTAAAACGTATGAATCTTGTAAAGAATTAATGATGATTGGAAATAAAAAGAATTTTCGATTATAACTTCGCTCGCATCTAACTTTTAATGATTGGGATACCCTAGATGAGGGAAGGAAGCCGTATTGACCTTGCTTCAAATACTGTTAGAATCTGGTTTGCCTGAACTGAGGATTGAAGTCTAGCACCTTAGATCATCAGTGTCCTTGAAAGACTAAGACCACGTGAGAAAGAATCTTTGAAAGACTTTGAGAGGGAAAGAATATATATATATATGTAATATTAAGTAGATGGGTTAATACTTGTCGTACTGAAGATATTTAACCTTAATTCCTAAATTTCTAATGTAATTAACTTTTAAACGTATGAATCTTGTAAAAGAATTATTGATGACTGGAGATAAATGTTTAATGTAATTAACTTTTAAAACGTGTGAATCTTGTAAAGAATTAATGATGATGATTGGAAATAAAAAGAATTTTCGATTATAACTTTGCTCACATCTAACTTTTAATGATTGGGATACCCTAGATGAGGGAAGGAAGCCGTATTGACCTCGCTTCAAATACTGTTAGAATCTGGAAATTTATGTTTAGATAAAAGACCAAGGGGTTCACGACGATATAATTCAGGAGCTGTTCCCTTCCCTCCTCTCATGTTTCGGAGACTCGTGCAGAACAAAGGTGATGTATGATAGAGGTGATGTATGATAGTGTTTTAATGTATGATAGTGTTGTAATGTGATGTATGATAGTGGTGATGTATGATAGTGGTGATGTATGATAGTGATGATGTATGATAGTGCTGATGTATGATAGTGGTGATGTATGATAGTGGTGATGTATGATAGTGATGATGTATGATAGTGTTGTAATGTATGATAGTGTTGTAATGTGATGTATGATAGTGGTGATGTATGATAGTGATGATGTATGATAGTGGTGATGTATGATAGTGTTGTAATGTACGATAGTGGCGATGTATGATAGTGTTGTAATGTATGATAGTGGTGATGTTTGATAGTGGTGATGCATGATAGTGCTGTAATGTGAAGCATGATAGTGTGTTGTATTATAGTGGTGATGTATGATAGTGGTGCTGTATGATAGTGGTGATGCATGATAGTGTTGTAATGTGATGTATGATAGTGGTGATGTATGATAGTGGTGATGTATGATAGTGCTGATGTATGATAGTGTTGTAATGTATGATAGTGTTGTAATGTGATGTATGATAGTGATGATGTATGATAGTGTTGTATAATAGGGTTGTAATGTGATGTATGATAGTGTTGAAATGTATGATATTGGCGATGTATGATAGTGTTGTAATGTATGATAGTGATGATATATGATAGTGGTGATGTATGATAGTGTTGTAATGTGATGTATGATAGCGTTGTAATGTATGATAGTGGTGATGTATGATAGTGGTGATGCATGATAGTGCTGTAATGTGAAGCATGATAGTGTGTTGTATTATAGTGGTGATGTATGATAGTGGTGCTGTATGATAGTGGTGATGCATGATAGTGTTGTAATGTGATGTATGATAGTGGTGATGTATGATAGTGCTGATGTATGATAGTGGTGATGTATGATAGTGTTGTAATGTATGATAGTGGTGATGTATGATAGTGTTGTATGATAGTGTTGTAATGTGATGTATGATAGTGATGATATATGATAGTGGTGATGTATGACGATGTTGTAATGTGAATGTACGATAGTGTTGTAATGTATGATAGTGATGTAATGTGATGTATGATAGTGCTGATGTATGATAGTGAGATGTATGATAGTGGTGATGTATGATAGTGTTGTAATGTAATGATAGTGTTGTAATGTATGATAGTGATGATTTATGATAGTGGTGATGTATGATAGCGTTGTATAATAGTGTTGTAATGTGATGTATGATAGTGTTGTAATGTATGATAGTGTTGTAATGTATGATAGTGTTGTAATGTGATTTATGATAGTGATGATATATGATAGTGGTGATGTATGATAGTGTTGTATAATAGTGTTGTAATGTGATGTATGATAGTGTTGTAATGTATGATAGTGGTGATGTATGATAGTGCTGATGTATGATAGTGGTGATGTATGATAGTGGTGATGTATGATAGTGATGATGTATGATAGTGTTGTAATGTGATGTATGATAGTGGTGATGTATGATAGTGTTGTAATGTATGATAGTGTTGTAATGTGATGTATGATAGTGATGATATATGATAGTGGTGATGTATGATAGTGTTGTAATGTGATAGTGTTGTAATGTATAATAGTGTTGTAATGTATGATAGTGTTGTAATGTGATGTATGATAGTGTTGTAATGTATGATAGTGGTGATGTATGATAGTGTTGTAATGTATGATAGTGGTGATGTATGATAGTGTGTTGTAATGATAGTGCTGATGTATGATAGTGTGTTGTAATGTATGATAGTGTTGTAATGTGATGTATGATAGTGTTGTAATGTATGATATTGTTGTAATGTGATGTATGATAGTGTGTTGTAATGTGATGTATGATAGTGTTGTAATGTATGATAGTGTTGTAATGTATGATGGTGTTGTAATGTATGATAGTGTGTTGTAATGTGTGATAGTGGTGATGTATGATAGTGTGTTGTAATGATAGTGGTGATGTATGATAGGGTGTTGTAATGTATGATAGTGGTGATGTATGATAGTGTTGTAATGTATGATAGTGGTGATGCATGATAGTGTTGTAATGTGAAGCATGATTGAGGGTGTTTTGGTAATCATCTTGTCAGGTCTAAGGATTGAAGTCAGGGATTGAAACCTGATCTCTCGAGGCCCGCCACCACCATCCTCCCGAGGATTGAAGCCAGGCCATCTGCGTTTGACAGGACTAAGGAAGATATTTAACCTTAATTCCAGACCGTCAAGGTTTGAGAGAGAGGGATTGAAAAGACTAAGACTATATGTATCAATGTAATATTCCCAATCTTTACGCTCAGACCATCAGGTTTGAGAGAGAATATACTTGTCATATCCCGAGACCTGTAGCTGCCGTCACACCGATGAACACTCAACCCTTGGGAAGTGAACCCGCATTTGTGTGAAGGTAGAGGGATACTTGTCATATCCCAGAGATTCAAGACCCGATCAATGTAATATTAAGATTATAGATATTTAACCTTAATTCCCGATCTTTGTCATGACTGAGGATTGAAGTCTGACCATCAGGGTGTTTGGCAATCATCTTGCCACATCGATAGTCCGTATCAGCAAGTATAAGGATGTTTTAGAAAACTGGTCGACTGAACTGTTTAAAATACGCAAGGTGGTCGAGACTAATCCCAGGACCTTCCTACTCGAAGATAAGAAAGGTAACCCTATCACGGGCGGTTTCTACGCTAAGGAACTTAGAAAGACTTCGTTTCCTGACGTCTACCTCGTGGGAAGATAGTCAGACGTTCCGGAAATAGAGCGTACGTCAAATGGTTAGGGTTCGTGGATCGATGCGAAGGATATAGAGGAGGGGTGAGAGGGTATGTCCCTCCCTCCATCCCGAGCATATAAAGCGAGCGGGAGGTAGGGAGACGCATCTCATTCGAAATGTTTAGACGGTTGGGTTATCGTCTGGAGGACATGAGTGAAATTAAGATCTCAGACAACAGCTTGGAGTACTACATCGCGAGAGCCGAGAAGGGTTACAGCGAGTGTTGCGACTCTTCGGTGCACTGGCTCGGATGCCATAATCCGGGAATGTACGAGGCGAGTCAGTCCGTCGAGAACTGTTCGACATCATGTGCCGTCTACAAGCTGAAGGATGGGGACGAACCACAAATTCTCAGCGAAGACGCTCCCCTGCTCGACGAAGACGCTTTGTGCATCGAGCTGGATCGGATCGAGCGGGAGGAACTCGACCGCGTCAAAAGCATCTCAGAACTCGAAAAGTATCGGGCCTACAACGTTCGTCACCTGGAAGGAGACGAAGAGATCAGCGAGCCGGAGGACGAGCCGAACATCGTGACGCTGGACTATGTGGGCAAAGTGCGTCTTCCGGGCAAAAACTTTGGCGCGAGATACAGAAGTCGGTTTAACGCGTCGCAGCGCGGACTGATCTATCTAGGCGACGACAAATACAAACTTTTCAAGTGGTGAAAGACTATACGTATGTTGAAAAAGACTAAGACTTTGAGAGAGAATTTTGTACTGAATATATATATATGTATCAATGTAATATTAAGAATATACTAGGTTAAAAAAAACTGTTCTATTTATTTAGAGGTGAATAATACTTGTCATATCCTTGACCATCAGGGTTCGAGGTCCCTAAGCTACCCTCCCTCTTTGAGAGAGAGAATAATACTTGTCATATCCTTGACCATCAGGGTTCGAGGTCCATAAGCTACCCTCCCTCAGAGAGAATTTTGTACTGAATAATACTTGTCATATTCTTAATTCCCAATCTTTGCTAGGACTGACCATCAAGGTTTGAGGGAGTAAGGGTTCGAGGTCCATAAGCTGTCCTCCCACGAGAGAGGGAGAGAAAACCCTGTTCCCCGTATGCTAGTCTCCCCCGACCCCCTCTCAGCCATCCCGAGTCTGGCGCTTCAACACCCCTCCCCCCTCCAGCAGCTCCCAGTCACGTCCTCTGCCCCACCCTCCTCCACCCAAGTCCTCCATCCACCAACCTACACACATCAACCCTCCCAACATCCATTATTATGTTAATGAGTCACAGAAAAAAAAACCAGATGCTCCACACACTCACCCCTCTGCCACCATCGCGTGCTACAACCCTTCCTATCCCCCCATCCGCCCCCTCCCCCCATCCCCCCTCCCCCTGTTGCAGTATTCTCACTTTCCCCTTACTAAACCCCCCCCCCCCACTTGTAAAAATTCAAGTTTTTATGATTGCAATCGTTTGTTCTTCGTTTGTTCCGGATTGTTCCGCAAAAAGTTTCATTAGTTCAACATTCGGTCTTACACAAATGGGACGTGAATTTGTGATCCGCTATAGTTCCAGAATGCACGAGTTTAATTATTGTTAAAGAACTTTCATTGCATAGCTATTTTTTGGTTTAACTTTGTAAAGCGGGTGATTGATTTAGTCGTATAAATTCATTTCAATATTTTATTTAAATTCTTAGAATTTTTTGTTACAAATTTGTAGTCTTTTCTAGAGATTTAGGGATTTTACTTACTTTACTCTATTTTTTTGATCGTCTAAGTCTGGACCCCATTTATAAACATTGATTGATTTGAATAAATCATTTTCAATGACAAGAAGTTTCCTTCTTTGTAAGCACTAGAAATGGAATAGATGACATTTCCTGCCAACCGCTTCTTTGTGATAATAATAATAATAATATTTAGCACTGCGTCTTACTACCCGTTTGGGTTATACGCGTTAAGTACTAATTATGCTAATGGATTAGGAATTGGGGAGGGTGAATTAGAGGAAGTGAACCCGCATTTGCGTTGAGGGAGAGTGGAAAACTATTTAGGAAAAACCACCCCCAGTTCACCTGACCGAGATTCGAACCTCGATCTCCTCGTCCTCAGCAGTCGAGCTCAACACGAGTAGCGTGTTAGCAAACTACGCCACCAAGGCGGGTTTCAAGCTTCTTTGTGACCAAAGCTACTACTTACTACATCATAACTGTAATAATAGCAAACCAAAGGAAGGTGTAGTGTCAACGCTTCAGGAGATCCTAATTCTGTGAGCTCACTGGTTGAGGGTAGAAGGGGGTGGGTAATGTCAATGCTATAGACCTAGAGTCTAGACACAGAAGGTGGCACTTTCTTTACCTGAGGGCACAAGTCGCTCACACAAAAGGCCATTCATCATCACTAGTAAACATGGTTTATTTAGAGTTTGTAATGGCCCGTCTACAACCAACATACCCGCTGGTCGGACTCACAATAACGCAATCCCAAATGCACTCGTAATTACACTTGTCAAATTCATATTAATGTTTTCAAATAAGAAATTATTATTTAAAAAATATTTAAATGGTTAAATACACGTAATTTTAATTGAAAATCCTGTATTCCTTACTATACATTTTCAAACGTTGTTATCATAGACTAAATAACTTCATATTATTTGGCAACTACATAAACGCAAGAGATGGATAGTGTTCATCTCCTCCCGACAAGTGGGTCCGACAGTTCCGACATACGATTGTGGTTGCGTAAGCTATTGTAGACAAATAAAATTACGTTATTGCGTAGTTGCGAGTCCGACAAGCGGGTGCGTTTGGTTGTAGACGGGCCATAAGAGATCTAAGAACGAACAAACTAAAATACGATGGACAATAATCTGGAATAAACTAAAGAAAATTATAAGAAAATAAATTCAAATTTTGTTATTTACCTAAATAAGGTGGGAAAAGAGAGCTAGGCATAATGATAAATATATATTAATTTTAAAGCCATTAACAGGAAATAAACACATTTTTCTAAAATCAATTTAAAACAAAATAAACATAAACATGTTTAGGAATATTCTAATAAGACTAACAACAAACTTCAAACAAAAAATATTCAAGTTTTGAAATAATAAAGGTGAGCTCCTACTAACAAAAAATGAATTAAGGAAAAACCTTGAACGAAATATAAAATGAGCCAAGAACAAATTATTAATTGCGAAGTGTGTGTGCCTGTGTGTGCGTGTATGTGTGTGTGTGTGTGTGTGTGAGGGATGTTGGGAAGAAGGGATGGAGTTGGCATAAGGATGCCAAACCACACTCCTACTGTAAATAAGTCATGTGTTGTTCTACCAAAACCAAATGTGCGTATTTTTTTAGGGGAACCATCCGGAGCAAACGAATAACAAACGATTGCAATAATAAAAACTTGAATTTTTAAAAGTGTGTGTGTGGGGGGGGGGGGGGGGCTACCGTGAAGTTGGCCCCTCACGAGTAAACAAAGCGCCACAAGTTCACGCCTCATTTGTGCAAGAACGAATGCGGAACAAACAAAACTTTTTGCGGAAAAATCCGGAACAATCCGGAACAAACGAAGAACAAACGATTGCGATCATAAAAACTTGAATTTTTACAAGTGGGGGGGGCTACCGTGAAGTTGCCCCCCTCCCAATGTAAACGTATCACTTGTGGGCCTATCAAAACGGAACAAACGAAAATTTTTGCTGAACAATCCGGAACAAACGAAGAACAAACGATCGCAATCATAAAAACTTGAATTTTTAAAAGTGGGGTGGCCAACTTCACGGACGTCATTGACTCTTCTCTCTTAATGGCTCTGGGTTCGCCTATCCCGCGCTTTTTCTTAGTATAACGGTAAAAACAGCGTTCAAGCGTCTCTTAGTCTCGGGGTAGACAGCCATGAAACTCTCTCGTGTGAAATAATAATTAAGTACTCAAGAGTCAAGATTGGGGCTACTCAGATATCATCTCATCACTCCAGGTACTCTGTCACCATTCGTAAAGGTAGGCTCATCGTAAATTAATTGTTTCTCTGTGTGATAATTAAAGCGTGTGCCAAAATCTCGCCTGTTAATAACGCACATAACAATTACCATAGAATTGTCACTACATTGTGCTGCCATCTGAGATCGTACGGCTAAATCTATTGTATTTGCTTGTATGGTAGTTGGTCACCACTGTGTTTCTGCATTTATCTCAAAAATATTTAAAATGTGGTCTACCAGTGAGTTTCCTCAAACTCTTAGTTTGTGACATGGTGACAAACTTCTCAAATTTCAAAATTACTTTAGAAAATAAACCCTATACGTGTAGGCCCTATACCTAATTTATTTTGAAATTGATAAGATCAATTATTTTTTTCCGAAATTTTTAGTTTATCTCTGGTCCGGTTAATATGAGTCACAGTAATTTCATTTCAAAATATTCATGATTTACATATTGTTTTAAATGTGTTGAGCACATCAAATTTGGTTAAAATTGAATAGAAAACTTCAAGATTTATTTTTTCAAGACTTTGTAAACCCTTACTCTAATTAATATGAACCTTATGTGAAAAGCTATTTATAAATATACCCGTAAGGATTTATATTAATTTGCATACTGAGTTTCAGTGAGTTTTTTTAACACTGCGTCTTAAAAACAGTTTGGGTTATACACTTATGTATTAATTACGCTAACGGGTTAGGAATAATGTAGGTTGTATTAAGATTAAGTGTACCTGAATTTTTGTGAGGAGAGAGTGGGAAACCATTTAGGAAAAACCATCCTCAGTACACCCTACCGGGATCGGATCATGATATCCCTATCTTAGGCAGTCTAGTATATTGCGAGAGTAGTGCCTTAGACCATGCGGCCACCGAAGCGGGTTAAAATACGAATGATTTAATCTTGTGTTGTGTAAATATTTTGTGCTGTATGATCTTGGTATTAATCTTTTAGTCATTACTACAGAGGCTACTTATAGTGTTAATATAAAAAGAAAATATTTTGTTCCAAAAAATACTTGTCAAAATGAACTAATTTGGTTTATAAATTAATAATTCACAATTATATAGTGCGATAAGAAGTATGGATACTATTTATATATTTGGTAATAAGGTAACAGAATCAATTGCTATAGGCTCCGTGCAAAGTGCAGACGATATTTGAATTCACGACACGAGCGTGCGAGACGGTCACATTTTTAAGTTCTTACAGGATAAATCCAAGCGGCAGCATGTATACCGCGATCAAATACTCAAAAATCCTAAAACATAACTCACCGTTTCTCGTAAAATACTTGGAAAAAACACTGTAATTTTTCAGAATTTGTTATAAAAACCTTAAAACACATCAGGTCATTATTAAAATTCCCATATTCCTATTGGTTTGCTTTGAAAAATTTGTTTTATAATGAAAGAACTATAATAAGCTTTTTACTGTAGACAAATTTTCACTCTCTGTAAAAGTTTTTTCCTAATTGAGATAGATGGGTAGTATACGCGTAGGAAATGATCATAATGAACTTAATTTATTTTTGATATAAGACTCATTTCTCTAACACCAATACTTTTCACAGTTTGATGTGTTTAGTTAAGAGCTTTTCACGCACGCCAGGTTTTCGATAAATTGAAAATTGTCAGAAAGACCGGTCCGTCATTCCGTTCCTACATTTATTTTTCCTGGTCTACTATTACTATCTTTAATATTAATAACTTTACATTAATCAGTATTATGTTAAATACTTTAAATCACTTTTGGTTTTGCACTCTATTTATATTATATTCTACCTTTCTTATAAATTAGTGAATAGATAAATCATGAATTTATAGTAGTTGTCCACTTTGTCTGACAATAATTCAGCTCGGTCATTAATACGTCTACCTTGTGTGTTAAGGGTCCCGGGTTCAATTCACAAAATGCTATAATTTAATCTTTGGTGAATTGTCAGCCAAGGAAGTGGATGTTGAAAATGGTGTTTCAGTTTAATCATAGAAGTCCACGTTAAATGAGAGTAGAACACCCGCATTTATCATTGAAAATATATTATATCGTAAGAGTCTTATAAATATATTATTAAATGAATAATATTAAGTTATTATTATAACTTCTGAAAAGTAATTTAATAGTACCTATACAATAATACTGAAAATCTATTTATACCTAATTTTCACATATCGGCTTTATAAAACCACTTATAATTTTTTATAGCTCTATCCATAGTTTTTAAAAATTACGATAGTATTTTATATGTTTATTACATACATGTAATACTACTTCATATGGTTGTAGACTTATTTATGTCTGTCTTATGATGAAACCTTTAATAATCTTTTCCACACCTCGAGTTATTTCCTCCACCCTTGTAACATGATTACTCGCTAGTAAATCTTTTCCCTGTGCCAATGGGCCATTTTTGGAAATGGATGTAGTGCGTTATACTAGACAAACTAACACTTATTATTACTTTCATTATTAAATCACTATTATAATGTCATCAATCAGTGACCGAACGGAATGACGGACCGGTCTCTCTAACAATCTTCGGTTTATCAAAAAATTGGCGTGAGTGAAGAGCTTGTAACTAAATACATCAAACTGTGAAAAGTATTGGTGTTAGAGGAATGAGTCTTATATCAAAAATAAATTAAGTTCATTATGATCATTTCCTACGCGTATACTACCCATCTATCTCAATTAAGAAAAAACTTTTACAGAGAGTGAAAATTTGTCTACAGTAAAAAGCTTATTATAGTTCTTTCATTATAAAACAAATTTTTCAAAGCAACGAATTGCAATATGGGAATTTTAATATTATCCTAATGTGTTTTAAGGTTTTTTATAATAAATTCTGAAAAAACTACTGTGACTGTCTAAGTAGATTACGAGAAACGGTGAGATAAGTTTTACGATTTTTGAGTATTCGATTGCGGTAGACATGATGCCGATCGGATTGAACCTGCAAGAACTTAAGAAGTCAATACGAGTCGCACTACCAGTACTGGTGCACATAGCCTATAAAATACATTTTAATAAAAATAAACAACGCAAGCAAAATCACAAATAATTACTTACCAATTCTCACAGTTATTACATCCGGCACAGTGTATCCACTGTAGAGGTATTTAGAATCCATTACCTTAAAATCAGTAGCCTCGAAATTTATTTCAACAATTTCGTTTGGTTCAACACCAAGTTCTGATAACATAATATCATCGGTTAGTTTGACACCTTTTCTAGATAAATGCATATTTCTTACTGGTATTCTAAAAACAGCTGTGATATGGTCTTTTAGCTCTCTTACGCTGCTGCACAGTTTGTAGGCGTTAGTAAATAGCGGCACGTCTCCCGCCATAATAAATTTAATGGTTACCGTATTGTTGTATGAATCTAGTCCAAGGGATTTACTTTTATCGTATTTATCTGACAATACTGACATAAGATTAATTTGAGTTTGAAAATTTTCGTTTTTTGTCATTGCTAAATTGCTAGATTTGTACATAAGATTGGGGTTGTTAACAAATGAAGAACTTGTTAATTCCAAATTATGATCTGGATAACCTAAATCAAAATTATCATTTTCCTGTCCTTCAAATTGAGGATGTTTTCTATCGATTGCGTGGTAATCAGAAAGCAGAAACAATTTTGAAATCCACTTATTCAATTCATATTTCAAACTCTTGCTCAATTCTTCCATTTCCACCAAACCCAATTCAATCAAATCAGTATCTTCCTTTTGTTTTATTATGCTAAGAAGATGGGTAAATAGCCAAGACTGTTCTTGTATTGCAGTTGTTTTCTCAAAATTATAGGATAGTATTTCCTCCTTCATATCCTTAACCACATCTATGATCCACTTATAAATTTCTAGTTCTACTTTGCTAGAATGAGTGAGAGAATTGTCTCTGTACTGAGGTGATCCATCTATTTTTTCTTTCAAGTAAAGAATAATATCGTCTGATGTAATACTTGATTCTTGTTCTAGAATTTTAGCTCTAAGGCGATTTTCAAATTCCTCTTCTAATGCCACGTTTTTCTTTATTTCACAAAGTAGATTCTGATTTCCTCTACAAATTATTCCATTCGAAGAAACCTGGTTAAATTCAGCATTGTGTTTGGAACACAAAAGAGCATTTGTCATAGAATATGGTTGATTAGAATTTTCAACATGAGTATCTGTGCTATATCCCGTTTTATCATGCAATATTCTTGATCTTTCATTTGATCTACAATCATCATCATCTTCTTCTTTTCTTTGAAAGTTGTCCATTCCAATAGAGACACATTCTTTATCAGAGCTAGCTTCATTATCTGTCTCGTACATCTTGATGATCTCATTGCAATTATCACCATTAACAGAAAACAGTTCCCTCTCTTCTTTTTTGGGCTCATCAACATATTGTGCACTATAATTTTGTACGTATTCATCTTCATTAAATGAGCTGCCCGTGATCTTAATGAGTGGGGCCACACTGATTTTGCTTCCGAATACATCTCCAGCGACATCAATGTTTGGGTCTTCATCACAATTTTCCATATCAATATTTATAAATTACCTGTAACAAAGATTAAGAGTATGGATTATAGCCTGGATAAGAATATTAATCAAATGTGCATGTATTCCAATACTTTTAAGAGCTGGATAGGGTCACTTACGCTTTCACTCTCCAATTTGTGATACCTAGCTATTTAAAATTACTAAATACATATATAGTCTAACTTATACAGTTCTGATTTATTTTGGTATTAAAATTATAGGGGTCTAAATTTTTATCAACACATACTGCTAAAAGGAATTTATTCCATGCACAATTTCAATAAAAATCTAAGATTGTAATAATACCTAATAAAGTTGATCTACAGAGCTGAAGCAAAAAACATTATTTTTCCAACTTATTCAGCATGCATCCACCTATGTGCGAATTGAGTCAAATTAACTGATTTGTCCAGGTTTAAACAATTTTTACAAGTGTCAATTACAAGTAACAAATCAAGCGCCATTTAATTGTAAGTCGTATCTGGTGGTGCCGTATAGTCACGGCAGGCAGTACAAGATACCTTAGATCTCATGATATATTGGGATAAGTCCAGTGGTGTAGTCCGAAATTATAAATCCAATAGTAGTTGCTAAAAAGAAAGGGGTAGGAAACAACTTAGTATGTTATTAAGAAAATTTAAATAAGGGGTAGTGACCGTAAGCTTCCAAAAATCGTCATTTTTGTGTAAACAAGTAAATTTCCTAGGACACGCTATTTTTCAGAGGGTATCACAGCAGACATAGAAAAAACCAAAGCAATAAGAAGATTTCCCAAATCGATAAATAAGAAACAGTTAGAGGTATTTTGGGGGCTAATAAACTACTATGTGAAGTTTATAAAACACCATTCCGATCTTGTATACTCCTTGCTACGACTCACCAGAAAGAATGAAGAATGAACATGGGGAGAAATTGAGGATACTACATTACGGGAAATAGAAGAAAGATTTATTAGCACAGTTATGATAACACATTTTAATTTAAATAAATCCATGTACAGTACATGTCTACTGACGCTTCAGGTGAAGCCATTGGTGTTCACTATTCCAATTAGATGAATTATTATTATTATTATTAGCACCACGTCTTACTACCCGTTCGGGTTATACGCAAATTAGATGAAGAAGGGAAGAATTGGCCAATAACTTTTGTTAGCAGGATATTACACGGACCAGAATTTAGCCATACAATAATTACCGAAAAAGAGTTATAAACTATTGTCTTTGGGTGTCAACAATTTATTATTATTCATATATATTATATATATATATAATATCAATACAAAACCCATATAAATATCACGACGAACTCCAACCTAGGACTTGCAGAGAAGAGAATCCTACAATCCCCTCCCTACATTCCCAATTAATTACTTGGCTCGACAACGAGGACATCCAGAGAAGGATTCTCCAAAGAGTGCGAGAACAAAACATCACTATTCAACTTGACTCGACAACGAGGACATCCAGAGAAGGACTCCCCAAAGAGCATCGAAAAAAAACATCACTCTTCAACTTGACTCGACAACGAGGACATCCAGAGAAGGACTCCCCAAAGAGTGCGAAAACAAAACATCACTCTTCAACTTGACTCGACAACGAGGACATCCAGAGAAGGACTCCCCAAAGAGCACAAAACATCACTCTTCAACTTGGCTCTACAACGAGGACATCCAGAGAAGGACTCCCCAAAGAGTGCGAGAACAAAACATCACTCTTCAACTTGACTCGACAACGTAGACATCCAGAGAAGGACTCCCCAAAGAGTGCGAGAACAAAACATCACTCTTCAACTTGATTCGACAACGAGGACATCCAGAGAAGGACTCCCCAAAGAGCACAAAACATCACTCTTCAACTTGGCTCTAAAACGAGGACATCCAGAGAAGGACTCCATAAAGAGCATCGAAACAAAACATCACTCTTCAACTTGACTCTACAACGAGGACATCCAGAGAAAGACTCCCCAAAGAGTGCGAGAACAAAACATCACTCTTCAACTTGACTCGACAACGAGGACATCCAGAGAAGGACTCCCCAAAGAGCACAAAACATCACTCTTCAACTTGGCTCGACAACGAGGACATCCAGAGAAGGACTCCCCAAAGAGTGCGAGAACAAAACATCACTCTTCAACTTGACTCGACAACGAGGACATCCAGAGAAGGACTCCCCAAAGAGCACAAAACATCACTCTTCAACTTGGCTAGACAACGAGGACATCCAGAGAAGGACTCCATAAAGAGCATCGAAACAAAACATCACTCTTCAACTTGACTCTACAACGAGGACATCGAGAGAAGGACTCCCCAAAGAGCACCAAACATCACTCTTCAACTTGACTCTACAACAAGGACATCCAGAGAAGGACTCCCCAAAGAGCATCGAAACAAAACATCACTCTTCAACTTGACTCTACAACAAGGAAATCCAGAGAAGGACTCCCCAAAGAGCATCGAAAGAAAAACATCACTCTTCAACTTGACTCTACAACGAGGACATCCAGAGAAGGACTCCCCAAAGAGCACAAAACATCACTCTTCAACTTGACTCTACAACAAGGACATCCAGAGAAGGACTCCCCAAAGAGCATCGAAACAAAACATCACTCTTCAACTTGACTCTACAACAAGGACATCCAGAGAAGGACTCCCCAAAGAGCATCGAAACAAAACATCACTCTTCAACTTGACTCTACAACGAGGACATCCAGAGAAGGACTCCCCAAAGAGCACAAAACATCACTCTTCAACTTGGCTCGACAACAAGGACATCCAGAGAAGGATTCCATAAAGAGCATCGAAACAAAACATCACTCTTCAACTTGACTCTACAACGAGGACATCGAGAGAAGGACTCCCCAAAGAGCTCCAAACATCACTCTTCAACTTGACTCTACAACAAGGACATCCAGAGAAGGACTCCCCAAAGAGCATCGAAACAAAACATCACTCTTCAACTTGACTCTACAACAAGGACATCCAGAGAAGGACTCCCCAAAGAGCATCGAAACAAAATATCACTCTTCAACTTGACTCTACAACGAGGACATCCAGAGAAGGACTCCCCAAAGAGCACAAAACATCACTCTTCAACTTGACTCTACAACAAGGACATCCAGAGAAGGACTCCCCAAAGAGTGCGAGAACAAAACATCACTCTTCAACTTGACTCGACAACGAGGACATCCAGAGAAGGACTCCCCAAAGAGCACAAAACACCACTCTTCAACTTGACTCTACAACAAGGACATCCAGAGAAGGACTCCCCAAAGAGCATCAAAACAAAACATCACTCTTCAACTTGACTCTACAACGAGGACATCCAGAGAAGGACTCCCCAAAGAGCATCTAAACAAAACATCACTCTTCAACTTGACTCTACAACAAGGACATCCAGAGAAGGACTCCCCAAAGAGTGCGAGAACACAACATCACTATTCAACTTGACTCGACATAGAGGACATCCAAAGAAGGACTCCCCAAAGAGCACAAAACATCACTCTTCAACTTGGCTCGACAACGAGGACATCCAGAGAAGGACTCCCCAAAGAGCACAAAACATCACTCTTCAACTTGACTCTACAACAAGGACATCCAGAGAAAGACTCCCCAAAGAGCATCGAAACAAAACATCACTCTTCAACTTGACTCTACAACAAGGACATCCAGAGAAGGACTCCCCAAAGAGTGCGAGAACACAACATCACTATTCAACTTGACTCGACATAGAGGACATCCAGAGAAGGACTCCCCAAAGAGCACAAAACATCACTCTTCAACTTGGCTCGACAACGAGGACATCCAGAGAAGGACTCCCCAAAGAGCACAAAACATCACTCTTCAACTTGACTCTACAACAAGGACATCCAGAGAAGGACTCCCCAAAGATTATCGAAACAAAACATCACTCTTCAACTTGACTCTTCAACGAGGACATCCAGAGAAGGACTCCCCAAAGAGCACAAAACATCACTCTTCAACTTGACTCTACAACAAGGACATCCAGAGAAGGACTCCCCAAAGAGCATCGAAACAAAACATCACTCTTCAACTTGGCTCGACAACGAGGACATCCAGAGAAGGACTTCCCAAAGAGCACAAAACATCACTCTTCAACTTGACTCTACATCAATGACATCCAGAGAAGGACTCCCCAAAGAGCATCGAAACAAAACATCACTCTTCAACTTGACTCTACAACAAGGACATCCAGAGAAGGACTCCCCAAAGAGCACAAAACATCACTCTTCAACTTGGCTCGACAACGAGGACATCCAGAGAAGGACTCCCCAAAGAGCACAAAACATCACTATTCAACTTGACTCTACAACAAGGACATCCAGAGAAGGACTCCCCAAAGATTATCGAAACAAAACATCACTCTTCAACTTGACTCGACAACGAGGACATCCAGAGAAGGACTCCCCAAAGAGCACAAAACATCACTCTTCAACTTGGCTTGACAACGAGGACATCCAGAGAAGGACTCCCCAAAGAGCACAAAACATCACTCTTCAACTTGACTCTACAACAAGGACATCCACAGAAGGACTCCCCAAAGATTATTGAAACAAAACATCACTCTTCAACTTGACTCTACAACAAGGACATCCAGAGAAGGACTCCCCAAAAAGCATCGAAACAAAACATCACTCTTCAACTTGACTCTACAACAAGGACATCCAGAGAAGGACTCCCCAAAGAGTGCGAGAACACAACATCACTCTTCAACTTGACTCGACAACGAGGACATCCAGAGAAGGACTCCCCAAAGAGTGCGATAACACAACATCACTCTTCAACTTGACTCGACAACGAGGACATCCAGAGAAGGACTCCCCAAAGATCATCGAAAAAAACATCACTCTTCAACTTGACTCTACAACAAGGACATCCAGAGAAGGACTCCCCAAAGAGCATCGAAACAAAACATCACTCTTCAACTTGGCTCTACAACGAGGACATCCAGAGAAGGACTCCCCAAAGAGTGCGAGAACACAACATCACTCTTCAACTTGACTCTACAACGAGGACATCCAGAGAAGGACTCCCCAAAGAGCATCGAAACAAAACATCACTCTTCAACTTGACTCTACAACAAGGACATCCAGAGAAGGACTCCCCAAAGAGCACAAAACATCACTCTTCAACTTGACTCTACAACGAGGACATCCAGAGAAGGACTCCCCAAAGAGCATCGAAACAAAACATCACTCTTCAACTTGACTCTACAACAAGGACATCCAGAGAAGGACTCCCCAAAGAGTGCGAGAACACAACATCACTATTCAACTTGACTCGACATAGAGGACATCCAGAGAAGGACTCCCCAAAGAGCACAAAACATCACTCTTCAACTTGACTCTACAACGAGGACATCCAGAGAAGGACTCCCCAAAGAGCATCGAAACAAAACATCACTCTTCAACTTGACTCTACAACGAGGACATCCAGAGAAGGACTCCCCAAAGAGCACAAAACAAAACATCACTCTTCAACTTGACTCGACAACGAGGACATCCAGAGAAGGACTCCCCAAAGAGTGCGAGAACAAAACATCACTTTTCAACTTGACTCGACAACGAGGACATCCAGAGAAGGACTCCCCAAAGAGTGCGAGAACAAAACATCACTCTTCAACTTGACTCGAAGAGGGGCTACACGAACGAAATCATTCAAATCAAAATTTTCGGCCCTTCATATTTTTTTTAAATTAATGAATCTTTTCAAGATATTAAACTCAAAGCATCCATCTGTGTTAAGGAATCTCTTCACAGTTGGGTGACTAAATATTTTTTTGTATTGTTTACAAGTAAATTTCATCGTTCGCAGTTAACTACACCCCTATTGCAAACACTTGTGAAACATGGCTGAAAGACATGTTTTGTCTCTCTTTTTCACTTCAATCTCCTTCTATCACTTCTCAAAGGATAGACGATAGTGTAACTTAATAGAAAAACATGGATGGTTCTGGACAGGGCCGTATTTAAAGAGGGTGGGGATGACGGGATGACAGGATCAAACCCCCACCCGAAAACATATGTTTAAAAAAATACCAGAGGCGAATGAGGTAGAAATAAGATTTTAATAAAGAATGGAATGCACCTGCCCTATTGGAATGGATGAGTTTGGGTAAGAAAATGAGGGAGGAAAATTTGTCAATGGCTTGAAGGGGGTGACTTAGTATGTGCGCGCATTTATTATGAAGGTCACAAGGTGTATTATCACGCACCTACCTTGTTAATGTTGTTGGCAATATACTTGCTTAGACCTTTTGACATAAGTGTTAATGTTTTTGTCTGTTGACTTGAAGCCAGTTTTATAGTTTACTATGAGTACATTTTAAAATAATTACGCTAAGTAATTTTGTTTTATTTCACCTTGTAGGATTTAAAACATTAAACGGAGAGTAAAATTGTTTAATATTAGTTCCTCGCATTTATAAATGGCAAACACGACCATGATTTATTTAGCCAGGTTATATTGAACTGAACTAAATATAAGCTGCATACAGACATGTTGAGGGGGTTCTGATGATATTTCCTATCGCCCTTTAGTTGAGAGAAGGTAAATTAACTCTTTGAGTGATTGGTCAGATTCATTTATAGTGACGGTTATTTATAGTATTTACAATAGGTCTTATGAATTATGCAAAACTAATAAGTAAGTTACCTTCGATTTTTTTAAATTCATAATATGTGTTTTGTACAGTTCACCTGACTATACTTTTTCAGCTTAAGCCAAGGTCATTTCAAATAGCAATGTTTGAAATCAAACATGGTAATTAATTTATTTATCATCATATTTTTAGCTTAATTTTCTAGTGAAAACATAGAATAGATAGTTATTTATATTTAGTTTGAGCATACTTGTCACCAAAACTATGGATAGCAGACCCAAAATATGTATACAAATTAATGTGTAACTTTTTCAGTTCTTAAGTCCATTTGTAGAAAAACTGATTGCTACTGTGTTTTGTTATATGTATCAGCTATGGTGTGAAAAATAAAACATATCATTAGCAATATATATATATATATATATATACATACACCTTTACCTCATGACTCACACATATATAGTTAACTGGAAGAGAGTTTAAGGTTTTTATAACTTGAGGTGGTTCCCATTTTTTTACAAAATATGATAGTGAAATAAAATATTAATCCTTGTGTTGTAAAATATTTCTAGTTCATTATTTTTTTGGGTCTGTTGTCGTCTCCCCCCTATTCCCCCCCTCCGAACATAGCTCCTGGATATGGGCCTGGTTCTGGAACTATTTCCTTTGAAAAAAAAATTATATATAATATATATACAAAGAAAGCGTCTCTCCCCAGTAGTCCCACAGTATTATACGGGAACAGTCCAAGATCGAATGATCAAGAAATTATATCGATTAACAGTCGTTCAACGGCATTACATAGGAACGGTCCACGTCAAACTAATCTCTCTATTTTTAAAAATAAGAACGGTTTGAGTATAAAGAAACAGTCATTGCGTTACCGTACCGGGCTAAGTTTATAAATATAATAAATAAAGAATATTAAATTGATAAAAAAAACAAGTTATCATATTTATATAAGACAGTAATAAGCCGGAGCACAACAAGACTCCAACATCCGAGAGTCCCCTACCTTCAGCACCTTCACAAAAAACATTATAAAGTGGAACCACACATGCAGAGGATTAATCATCACCATCTCACCTCACAATATACACTACGAGGGGCTTCAACAGTGAAACTTTATCTCTTCAATTTGACGCAGACAACTTGGGGCCTCGATCATTCAAAGTCCGGAGCATCGCCTAAGCTGAATAACCGGAACGAGTAGACAATGGTGGGACCAGAACCCGAGTCTACATTTAGCTTAAAAAGATTGGTTTTATAAAAATATATTTCAAATAAAAGATTTTTATTATAAATAAACGTATATAATATTTGCAATGATAAGTAATTTCATATCTCAAAGAGTTATGGAGATATGATAAAAAAAATAGAATTTATGCATCACCCTTAAAGTTATTCAGATGAAAATTTGAAAGTAGCCATTTTGTTTTTAACATCGATAAATGCTTAGAAATGAAATTTAATCAAAACAGTCAGAGCCTATATTGATAAAATCAATTTTTTTCTCTTTTCACCCTTATGGAAACTACCCTTAATTTTAGGGCTAGATATCTGATTATAAAAAACCCTCGGGGCAACCCTATGAAAACCCTAGCCCAATCGCTAAAATATTTTAGGCTCTACTCCAAGGTACAGACAGAGAGCATTGCTAAAACCACTTTCGGATTTGAGGGTTATGAAACATCGACATTCATCAAAATCCTAAGTTTGATTTTTTTTGGGATGATCACAATACTTGGTCTACCTGTAAGGTGGCGATAAAGAAGTTCAAAAGGGATTCTGTGTGATGCGACTCACCTGAATAACTGGTGGTTCTTTAAGGGTGTTCCAGTGGTTCAAAAAAATTGACTTAGTAAAAATTTAATTTCAAGGGTATATAGCCTAAAATTAATAATATAATGGTTATATATATACTAGCCCCCCCCCCCCTTCCCAGTAAAAAAAATATTGTAAAGAATCCTGTAAAACAAAGCTTATATAAACAAAACTTTTTTTACAATTTTTTTTTGAAAATACAGTCCTACCATCACTGTATAGCCCCCTCCCTATTTTTATCCTCCCTCCTATTTTCATCTCATTCCTCTTTCCTCACCCCTACATCCCCCACCCCCCTTTGACCAACCCCACTTTCCCTTCAACAAATTTTTTTTCAATGACTATATAATATACTATCTAAATTTTTATGACGAATAAATTAAATTTTCAAAATAAAATGTAGCCTATGCTACTCGCTGATAATGTAGCTTTATATTGATGAAATAATTTTTTAAATCGGTCCAGTAGTTTTTGAGTTTATCCATTACAAACAAAAAATCTAATCTTTCCTCTTTATAATATTAGTATAGATTAGTAGGTCTTCTTAAACCCAACTTGGATCAGTGTGTTAGATATAGAGGAAATGTATATTTTAAGAACAGTGTTTACTCAAATTGTGAAATCTTGGCATATAATGCAACAGTTTTTAGAAAAACGAAATGATGCAAAGATTTCATATTTGTAATGTTAGAAATAATTGAGGTTTATTAATTGAAATAAATACTATTTTAATGAACCTTTAATTATTGCATAAAACTGACCAAATAAATGCAATATTCAATTAATTATTTTGTATACTTAAACATGTGTAAGAAATGGGGGAAGTAAATCAATTTATGCCGACATCTTTTAACTTTATAATGGTACTTCATTCACATTAATAATCAATCTAAAAATCATGAAAACTGATACTATCTGAGTTGCTTCATATTTTGCCCCCGGATTTTGAAAATATATCTGATACAACCCCGTAGTAGCCGAAACAGAACGGCCTGGTCAGAGTAGAGAATAGAACTCATTCCTTCTCACTCCAAGTCACCAGTTGTCTGTCCTTGAAACCATAAATATGTTGCTAGTGGTTTTGAAATGTTTGTACAGCTTATCGCCCTGACCCATCTCTCTCTAGGGTTTGTTACCTGGCTCTCTACCGTTTCCAAGTCAGTGTGGCAAGTGCGGCATTGATGAAAGGATTTTATTTCAGTGTGGATGAATGTAATTGAATTTAATGTCATTAGGGATGTGTGAACTGTAATAATAGTGGGGAAAACATTTTTATTATTTTAAAACATTTGTCCTACAAAAGTTTAAAGATGGCACAAGAGATGTAAAGGGCAAAATGCATAAGCATTCAAAGGCAATGAAACGCTTTTACAAAGAAATTCAGAAAGCCCAAATCACTAATAATTGGTGAAATTACTTCAAACTTATATTATGTTATTTAACTTAAATAATTAACATTTTTTGAAAATTATTTTGAAATCTGGAACCAAATCTGGAACATCCAACTTAGCACGTCAATATCTTACCACTGAGCTATCTAGGGCTAATCCTGTGTTAGGGTCATTTATCGCTCATATTTTAAGGGTTGGTCAAGTAATAGATGTGTAAAATCGTCGGCCATTTAATAATAATGAGAAAAACACTCTATCCTTGATCCATGGTAGCTTTATGTTGCTGTTTGAACAATTTTTATTAATTTTACATGGTTTCTTGGATATAATATGTAAAGCAGAAGTCACCAACATTTATTTAGCTGTGGACCACATACATGTTTTACCAAGACGCTGTAAACCACTTATTAACTATTTAACAAACAATTTTAGAAAATAATTTTAAGAATGACCTTGAACAAAGAATACAGCGTGAGATGAAAGCCTATTATTAAGTTACGTGTACAATTGTGCATATGTTAAATAAATACAGATAGATTACTTTTAAGTCATATTGGCCATCAGATGAAATTTGTAGGTTAATATATTAATATATAATGTTACTTTTTACTTTCTCACAACTCTCTGGTTGAGGAAAAAGGTCGACGTTTCATGACCCCCTGATCCTAAAAAGTGTTTTTTTTTTAAATAATTTCAGTCTGTAGCTCTGACTAGAGACGAAACTATTTTAACAATCGGGATAAAACTTGGGACATTGGGTTTTCATAAGGTCTCTCAGAATTGTTTTTTATATTCTATCCAACCCTAAAACTAATGGTGGTATTTTTTAGAGAAGAAGAGAAAAAATAGATTATATCAAACTCAATTAGATTAAAAATTTTGTATATGTATTGTTATATTAAAACAAAATGGAAGTTATCATTTCTTCATGAAAATAACTTTGAGTGTAATTTACACTTAAGGAAACTTCCAATTTTTATCGTATCTCCGCACCTCTTTGAGATAATAAATAACTTATCATTTCAAAAATTAAGGCATGTTAAAAATAAAAATCACTATTTGAAATATATTTTTATAAAACCAATAGTTTCTGAATTATATGTCGTAGGTGAATTGGAAAATCCGGCCTATTGTAAAAGGCGTCCTCAATTTATAATGAGTCAGGCTAATTGGAAAATGATATATTTGTTTATCAGCCTGATAATTTTTAGGCTTACTGCAATAAACCCAAAATAGTGAAGGCTTATTAAAAAGTCTACAGCAGCGGTTCCCAAACTGTGAGACGTACAATTATTCCTGATGGTATGCCGTTAGAATCCAAACAAAACAAACAAATTATATGTCCCTGAGTTTGGGAACCTCTGCTGTAGACTTTTTAATAAGCCTTCACTATCTTGGATGTATTGCAATAAGCCTGGAATCAACTAGACTGATTGAGTGAACAAAGGTGCATTTCATTGCAATAAGCCTAAAAGTTATCAGGCTGATAGCAAATATATTATTTTCCTATTAGCCTGGCTTATTGTAAACTGTGAGCGCTTTTTGCAATAAGCCGGATTTTCCAATGGCCTACAACATATATACTGTGTGGTTGTGTATATATATATATATATATTTTTTTTTTTATGGAAGTCTTTAAATTTAGAAATTGATGTAATGCTCTGTGGGTGTAGTGTTTCTCATTTTTCTAACAGTGTATATTATTTCGTTTATGCTCTTTGGTAGAATTCGCGACAATGTCTATTATCTCATTTCAAATATCTTACGAGTTTTAAGTAAATCTCTCATTTTTATTTACAGTAGCGAGAAAGTTTATGCTGTGCACCCTCCCCATCTTAAGAGAAAAAAATTAGCCCTTTTGTAAAAAAATCTATAAATATGAATGTGGATATAACTTAGAAAATAATCATGCTAGCTTAGCTCCGTCGGATAGTGCGTCCACCTACGGAGCTTAGGGTCCCGGGCTCAATTCCTGGCATAGCCGAGAAATGTATCATTGTTGGAATGTGGTGAACCCAGTGATGAATTGACGGACGGGGGATAGATTTTGTGTCTGTACTAGATTTAAGATTATAGTAATTAGTACAAAGGCATATAACCTGAACAGGTAGTAAGACACATGGTGCTAAAACAAGTTTAAAAAATAATAGCACCGACAACCTAAAATGGCATCACGTAACATAATTTGCGAGCCACTACTGTATTAGCTAGGTTCAGGTTACAGACATGTCCACTAACAATATGTACATTTGTGCACAGAATGTCTACATCAATATTCCTCCTCCACAATCATAACACACAAATAGGCCTACATTTTCAATCACTCTTTTTATGTCCTTTCTCGTCAAATGTTTTTTTCTAGAGTATTTTCTCCCCTTTGTTCAGACGTAAACGAATTAGTTTTATAACAACTATCAAAACATAGTTTCTATATCCCAAGTTCAATTCCCGTGTCCAGATGTCATTTTTTAATTTAAATAATATGTAGATGAGGCTATAACCGTAATCAACCAATACTCATATTCGACATTATGTAGAAATAATGCTTTAAATACTTAACACCCGCACGGCCGCTCCCCCGTTTCCCTCCACATTATTAGTTCGTCATATCTGTTCATAGCACACTTAGTGCAGGCGCGGATTCAGGGGAGGGTCAGTTGATTCCCCTGGGAAAGTTAGAAAATTAATACAAAAAACAAAATGAAAGTTGAAATTTTAGAAAGAAAATACAACACAGTTAAATTACACAATTTTCTGTCTGTTTACGTGCAGACACCTCTTAACCCGCATCCACAATGTACGTTATTCGTCCACGTCTATTCAAGTTCCGATATGACTCACGTAAGTGTGGAAAAAATATTTGTTTTCATGTACGAATATTTGTCGTGCATAGCGAGTAACAAACATTGTTCCGCATAGAGATGGTAGACACATCAAAGAAGACTAATAATCGCCTGAGAGCATTTCATCCATGAATACCGAATATAGATAGAATATGTATGGACAGCACGAGTGGTGTAACTGTGGGGGACTCTGCCACCTGGAAATAGTTACCCCCTCCTTGGAATAAATCCCCCCCACCCCAGATATATTTCAAATCCTCTGATATTATCGAATATGAAGCTGAAAAAATGGCCTCATTGAACTCCAAATGACTTATAGATGCACATCATTTTGAAGAATTTGATAAGGACAAATTATTTATAAGTATACAAATAAGAACGACAGTTGATGTGTCTCCCTTTCCTGGGGGGAAGGGGGGGTCAACCAGATGAGGAACTGAGTCGGCGGCCTAACCGTCAGGAAGGGAAACAAAAAAACTTCGAGTACCTTCTAACAGTTTGAATTTGCCACGTTCCCATTGGTGCAAATTCAAACATGGTGAAGAAGGGTAGGACTGTAATGACCAGTAAATAGTGGTCCAACCGAGGTATTAAGTAGGGTTGGGCCGAGAAAATCTGGCAGTATGGTTTTTGAATTACGGGAGGACTCGGGTGAACTGTGTGACGCTCGGGTACCATAATGATGGGGGAACTTCACTATTTTATTAAGCATAAAAGTTGTAATCAGGTGATAACGTAATTAATAAAAATGTGGTGTGTTACAAATAACATTAATAATTCAGTATACCCTATACTTTCAATATTTTAACGGCCAAAATAAGTTCAACTAGAAAAGAAAAAGGTATCGTAACAAATTTTCAGGCGAGGACCACACCAAATAGCCTAGTTTCTGAAATAATTCAATTTTCAAAATTTTGTCGGTGGAAGAGCCCTTCAAAAATTATCTTCTAGAGGCATCTAACTATCCTAAAAAATTAAGGTGGGGGGTCACTCTAAATAGCTTCGAAGGGCATCCAAATTTCAAAAATTTCTAGGTGAGTGAAACTTTAAATGGTGGCCTATAATTTATAAAAGTATCTAATTTTTTTAAAAAGGCAAAGATACTAATAGATTCTAGATTGAACCATTTTTTTTTAAATGTTTAGAGGGAGGGCCACTCCGAAAAGTTTTATAAAAACTATCTGATTTATAAAAAATTGGAGAGGATGATCACGGTTTAAAACATGCATAAGATCAAATATGAATGAGAAATTATTAAATGGCTCTAAACAGAAATCTATCATTGTATTATTATTATTATTATTAGCACCGCGTCTTATTTACCCATTCGGGTTATACGCACTTACGCTAATGTGTAATGGTAGGGTGATTGTGAGATGAAATGAAGGACCTACAGTTTAACGTGGAATCCGAACCACGGTGGCGGCCTGGCATTCCCCACATTCACAAGATGTCTTGTCAGAGGTGAAGGAGGGGTTTGTAAATCAAATAAATCTGTGCCGGACCAAGGATTGAACCCCGGCTGCCAGCACAGAAGTCTGACACCTTACCCCTAGACCACCAGGTCACCTTTTGTAGATATAAAAGCTTGAGATGTCACCAAGTAATTGAATAATAAAACAGGTTTGAGTAGTTAGACAGGGATACATTGTTCACGTTAATTCATTTTAATAAAACATTTCATCTAATGCCGCTATGCTCATGACAGATATTCAACAATTGTTCATATCACCAAGTGAAGGAAATTGAAATATAGTTCTAATGGAGCGATATTTATTTATTTTGGCCAAAACATTTTTTTTATTAATAACTGGAAATCATTGGCTTTTTCTCGCATTTCTAACACTCTTGAACAAATGGAATCTCAAAATTGAAGCCCAAGAAATGGCAGCGTCAAAAATGTATACAACCAAAATAGAACATTCTTTAAGATGGGGTTAGGTTGAAATTTGGTAGCTACGCAAAGTCTCATATAAGTTAACCAAATAGTATTTAAATTTCAAATTGGAATTGTGTTAGCTAAGGGTGGTGAGGGGGATATGGGGGTTTGGAACTGAGAGTAATTTGCCATCTTTCCAAAGAAAATATACTTTTATACATTAAAGAAAATTTAAATTCGCCAAGTTGTTAAAAGGACCATCCCACATAACCATAAAAATTGGAACGTTTGGAATTCAAAAATTTACTGCTGGGAGGGGCCCCAGAAATTTCCTAAACTAAAAATGGGGTACACTTTATACTAATTAAACCTCCCTCATCCCTAACACAATAGCATAATTAGTAGTATATAAGTGTTTAACCCGAACGAATATTAAGGCACAGTGCTAATAAAAATAATAAAATAGAAAATGTTACTGATGTTGATGTTGACCGCAAAAAATAAATCAACATTCTAAACGGATCTTGTTATAAAAATTGGACTGTAGTTAGACACTTGGAACACTAAATTTGTAAAGGCAGAGGGAAAAAAGTTTATACTAAAAGTAAATGAACACACAAACTAAAGACTAGCTTAAAGTTGATACATTAGACCTAAAAATATATCTACATTACGAAATATATCAATGTTCAAATTTGTTTGACACACATTTTAATCAAATTTCTGTTAGATCTTATTTCTGTATAATTATTGTATTAATTTTTTGATGATATTGATCATAATTTTAGTTTAAAACCTGTCCAAACTACATAAATAAAACTTTTTTCTTTACTTTAGTAGATAATTTTTATACAAAATACTTAATAAATATAGCTGTGATTAAAACAATATTTGGGTATAGTTAAAAATATTTATGTTTAAAAAAAATCTACAATCATTAATTGTATGAAAATATTGTTATATTATAGTAAAATAATCTTATACTGAAAGAGTTTTCAGTGTAATTTTTTTTAATATTAATTTTCTATTCCCCTTTACTAAAATTAAGAGATATTTAATTTTCCATACAGACACGAGAAGGTGTTGGAAGAGTGTAATTGGACAAAATATTATGAGTTTTTTGTTGTTTACTCTTAAAAGCGCGTTTTGCTACCTTTTCAGACTTATTTTACAATAAACTGATTTAAAACCGATTTTTTAACTCTGATTACACATCCGTATAAAGTGTTGAATATAATAATTCCAGTGTTTTAAAATAAGAAGGTATTTCCGATTCCAAATATATACTTAGGAAACTCTTTTCGTTGTATTTTCCATGTGTGTTTTTTTTTTTTTTTTTTTTAGTTTATTAAATAGCATTTCACTTGTATATTTTATATTAATTTGACAACAAAATGTATTAAAAAAATGCAACCTTTACAACATAGTATTTAATTTTAATCACTGATATCTATTTTTTGCGCCGTGTCTTGCTTCCCATTACAGCTATCCGCGTATTTACTCCAATGGATTAGGAATGAGGAAGGTAAATTTTTGGGAAATGTGTCCACATTTACGTTGAAGGAGAGTTATAAGCATTTTAGGAAAAACACTCTCATTACACCCAATAGGGATTTTAATCATGATATCCCAGTTATTTGCAGTCCAGTCTAACGAAGTGAGTCCTAAAGAATGGCGACCGCAGAAGCTGGTCACAAAATATTTAATAATTCATTTACAAGTGCATTTCCAAGACTGCGTGTCATTTACGTTTAAACACTATCGAAGGGAAGTACTGGCATTGTATATTTGGGTTCAACATTTTCACTTGTTTGAAAAATTTTGGACAATGAAAGGAGGGGGAAGGGGATTACCGCTACCTGAACTGAAATATTGTACTCGGAGAGACAGATAGCAACTTTTAGCTCTCACTCTCTTAGTTTATCTTTCTCATGAGGAACATTTTGAAAGTGAGTTGTTTTAAAGAATTCTCACTTGGAAGCGCTGTTATCATTGGATATTTTAAGTTCTATCTCATTCTAGGGGCGCAGCAAGTCTCCCTTAAGGCTGGGTATCTGTTATTTACTTGTCTGTGAACGAGGGCCTCAAGATGATCCAGGCCGACGCTGAGTACATAAGCTTACATTAGGAAAGGTATTAGATAGTATTTTTTTAAGTTTTTTAATTACACCTTTCTGTCTCCTGTTTGAACATCCCTCGCCATGAAGTGATTCAAAAATGGTCTTGAACTCGCTTACAGTAACCTTCCACGCTGAAGAGGGCAAAGGGAATACAAGCCTTTCTATCTAAAAGTCATTGCTTTACGGGATGGTGCCCTTATCATAACTGAATGTAAAATATCTTACTTGTCCATTGTAATAATCTTTTCTTTCCTTTACTGGCCAATGATTTTATTTGTGTGGGGTGTTAAAATGTTTTGTGACACAGTTAAACGACATTTTTCTTCATATTTACGTTTGATTAAGCATAATTCTCTTTTTAATTCTCTTGTCCCATCAACAAGATTCCTAATTTGTTTGGAATGGCTCTGAGTTTATCAAGCAAATGTTTAAAACTTTTGTTTACACTATTTTTTTAAATAAATTCAATTGGGTATTCAAGAAATCTATCGCTACCCTTAGTTTTTATTTTCTTCAAGCAACTGCTCATAGCTTACACAGTTTTTACATTTAACAATATCATCTTCTTCAAGAGGTAGGGGATTAGCCGTAACAGTTTTGTTTATTTCAACGCATGTTTTTCAGGACATAAATGTTCAATTATTTGCAAAGCATCTAAATGAGTACGTCATTATTCTCTAAGCAGAGCCAATTTCAATTTATCATTTTGTTCCGTCTGACGGGTTAGTATTTTATTATTATTTATTATTATTGTCTTTATAACATGGCGAAATTAAGGCATAAGCCTATCTTACATTTAACCATGTCTTAAGTTAACATTACACTGCATTTATCAAATTGTTATAATTAAAAAAAAACACAGCAGGAGAAAAGTATTTGAGGAAAACATTCACATCGACATAAAACACATGAGACATTGCAATGAGATAAACATGTACAGTTTCCAGCAACCAAAATATAATCAACTTGAACAAAGTAACTCTAGATCAGTAGTGGAAACGGAGAAATAAAATATAGTTAGTAAACATTGTTACACCAAACACACGCACACGCGTAGATTATACCACAGCTCACACGCTAGAGATATAGTGATTGGTGAGTTTGTTTCTAAAATCAGATGGTCCATTAACATCTGTGAAGTTTAAAGATGACTTATTCCAGGCTAAGACAGATGAGACAGTGAAAGATTTTAAATAAAAATTAGTATTGCGTCTCGGAACACAGAGGAAGTTTTGCTGACTGAGAGCGATTGTAGGACAGTTCTGTACTTGTCGAAATTCAAATCGAGAAGTCAGGTAACTGGGTAAGTCTGTCGTAATTACTTTGTGCAGCAGTAAACGAGAATGTAGTTCACGCTTTGTTCAAGTCTCATCCCAAACAAGCTTTGTTAGTTACTAGTTGAAAAGCTAGACTCAAAGATTAAACAGCAGTTGTTTCTAGTATTTTTTCTTTGTGGTATACCTACTCAATGATTTTTGATGTTTTAACCGACTCATAATCAAAGGTATAAAAATTGTCGCTACACACATGAGAATATTTACAATTAACTGTGTCTAATCGTTTATACTTGGTCATCGAAAGTTTGCAACTTACGGAAACGTGTGATAAACAACAGTGATTGTGTTTTTTGGGAATTATTTGTGCACTTTTCTGCAGCACAGCAACTCATTCTTGTTCTTTACATAGTCAAAATGAAAGAAAGCAGCAACATATCCATATCACTAACCTCCATTAAACACAGCACACGTCTACAAAACAACAAAATTTAAATTATAAATAAGGACACTCCAAAACGATATCAGTAAACATCACGATTTGGCATAATAATACCGAGGAACACATGGGGTTGTAGCATGTGGTCACGAGTAGTGTCAGAGCTGTGACGTCACGGCAGTGTTTCCCCCGCCAACCAGCGGTACCAAGGGCTGCAGGGCCAGCATCAAAGAACTGAGACAGCGCTTACTATATAACCCTGGTTACTATAGTCTTCCTTTGTTAAATTAATTCATGGTACAGAACTATTTTGTAAAGAATGCATGCCTTTCATATTTATTTGTGGTAGAAAATTAATTTTTATCGATGTTGAAATAGGCAGTACTTATAAAAATTAAATACTATTTAGATGATACATTCAAAAATAAATAACTTGTATATAAAATGACTGGTGGTTGGTGCCTAGAAAGTAGCTGATAATCTCGTCCACACATACCACTATGCCATAATGACTACTGCAGACGTCAACATAATCTGCGGTATTTAAGAATTTGTTTATTATTTCAAAATATGGTCCACGCAAAAATTGAGATTAAAGTTATCAGCATGTCTTTAAAGGATCGAAACCTTTCAATTGAATTTTTTATTATTTCATAAATAATGGAAGCTAGTAGCTAAAATTATTGGGGGTGCTGCTCCAGAAAGTATTAGCCTTTGTTTTAAAATTGTGTAAAAGGAAAAAAACATGTATAAAAAGGAAATTTATTCAGGAACTTAATAAAATCTTAACAAAATAAAAACTTTTTTTTTACTTACTTTAACTTAAATTGTTACAGTTGAAGCTTGATCTATTCATTTAAAAATGAAATCCATTCTTCTTGTTTTAATTTGCGCAAAAAGTTCCATAATTTTCTCCTTGATCTTTGGATGACAATTGGGGAAATTTTTCTCCATTGAAAGTACTGCAAGCGCATTTAGTCTTTCTGTTACATTAAAGAACAGAAAAAAAATAATCAAATTAAATATTCGGAAGCAGAATAATAATCTAATTCTACACTCTTCTACATTTTATCACAGTCAAGAATATGGTACACGGTTTTAAAGCACAACACACGCTGAGTAAAAAAACTTCCTTCCACCATTACGCCAGAGCCGGCACTGCGAGAGCAACAGTGCTCTCTCTACCTGGCAGTCCCGCCTTCCTTCCCCCCCCCCCCTCTCCTATATGTGCATGCGCACAACAGTCACACCACGTCGCTGGCACTGTGAAGCGCATAGTTCCATACAAAGAGGTTTGTATATTTTCATAAACTGGGGGATGGCTACTGAATTACAGAAATTAAGCTTAAGGAATATATTGTACTACAAAAATAAATAAAGAATTAAAGAAAAAAGGACTCATTATATTAAATGTTATCGATATTATCGAGTGTAAATAGGGGGTGCTGCAGTTCCGCAGTGCCTATACACGAGCCGCCACTGATCATGTACAGGTTAAATCATCTTGTTTTCAAGAAAGTCCTACGCCAAGTGTTGCAGTTCTTAGATCTACGTGATTGGTTAGAAGCATATACTAGACTTTCTCAAACAATATGTTTCAACAGAAAATTTAATGAGGCTTGTTTTAGTGGTTTTGAAGCTACAGAAATACAATACTCAATACAACTACAACAATGTGAGGATTTTTCTCTTTATGTAGGTGACGCCCTTAAGTACTGAGAGTAAATAAATCGTGAGATCATGTAGCTGGAGGTCCTTCGCACGAGTTCCTTGTTAATATGATATTTTAAAACGTCAATTCAATATTTAATGTAGCCTACATATTATAAGCTATGGATTTTTTTTTTATCACAGCTTCTTACTAACCACTCTGGTTATACGATCAAGTACTGATTACACTAATGGGCTAGTGATGAGGAAGGTTGAATTTAGAATTGTGCCCCCATTCACATTGAGAGAGATTGGAAAACGATTTAGAAAAAAAACACTCTCAGTATACCCAAATGGGATCGAATCTTGATCTCCCCATCATTGGTAGTCTAGTCTATTGCGAGTAGTGTCTTAGACCATGCAGCCACCGAAGCGGGTGATTGGATTGCAAAATCAACAAATAACTTTAATATTTAACAAAACATGTATCTCTATACTCCACTAAGTGGAATAATTTCTACTAAAATCATTCTTAACATAGCCTACTTCTAATAAAAATGCATCCTTCTTCCCAAAAATTAATATATCATTATACTATCTATATATAGGTTTGTTTTGGTTTTATAAGTCTATTATTATTATTATTATTATTATTATTATTATTATTATTATTAGTAGTAGTAGTAGTAGTAGTAGTAGTAGTATTACTATTCAAAATCTTAAACCAAAATATCATTTTAATCAGACAGACTTTCTTAAAAAGTCAGCTTAGTCTTGAATAGTTTAAATTATATTTTCATACTTATTCATCAAGGAAAATTTATTAATCCAAAAAAACTACTCAAAAATCATATTAATGGTTAATTGTTATTCCACTATTCTTATTTTATATGAACCCTAACATTTTATAATATTTTATACAGTGAAATAAATTATTACCTGGATACTTATTCACCAAATCAAGTTAATGTCATTTTTCGCATCTGAAAAATTAAACACACGAGTATAATAATGATTGCAAAACATGATGACCCTGATAGCTAAACGGAAACAACTCCACTATAGTTGGAGACAGTTTGAAGACGTTTGAGAGTCACCATGGTAACGGACACTCGTTGTAGAACGGCCACGCTCATTGGTTCAAAAAGTAGTTCACCAATTCCAGGCTGTTTTGCAAACATTTACAACCGTACATTTGTTTAGTCAATCAATGCCAGGGTAACAGCAAATAAATGGGATGTACAACAGACAGTTATATCCATTTCTCTACCGATGAGATATTTTTTCATTAGTTTTTGCTTTGTTTTTTATTTTATTTTAAATTTTAGGTTTAAATAACAATACAAACTACTTGACTAACTCACAGTCGAATAACTATATTTTTGGCCAAATTTAAACTATTTTAAAATTGCTACTAATTATTCAAAGGGGAGCCAACTATTCAACTGTATATTATTTTTTATAGTGCATGAACATGAACATTTAAAGGTCTTCCTAAATATAAGGATTTTATTTTATTAAATAAAAATCCCTTTAGGTATTTTAAAAATCAACCTAAAATCAAAGTAAAAGAAGAGACCAAACCTAATATTATACACTTAGTCCACCATGTGGGTGACAGTGAAAAGAAGGGGTTTAATACTTGTTCGACACCTTTCCTAACTGGTTCAATTAGTCTAACTTCTCTCATAGTTAAATGAAAGACTTAGACCATATTTCTTGTACAGAATCGCGATTTTAGCTATTTTTCTTTTACATCAGAATATAAGAGGCTAGCTAGTTCTTCTGAAAGTGTGCCAGTTAGATTTTATAAATTTGTGCTGCTCTTCATATTTAAATAAAGCATTACACATACAAATTTATCAACAGTAAGATCTGTTGAATTATTCATTACGTAAATTAATTAGGAGCTTTATTCCATCTTTTAAGATGTATACGGTACGCTTCCAAAAAGTAATAGTATAATTCATATTATAAGTTAAAATGAAACTGTAACATATAAAAGCTACACGTATCAATATAATTAGCTCTACAAAACTACACGAAGAATTTAAAATAATAATAATAATAATAATAATAATTATTATTATTATTATTATTATTATTATTGTTATTATTATTAGCACCGCGTCTTACTACCCGTTCGGGCTATACACACTTACGCTAATGTGTAATGGTAGGGTGATTGTGAGATGAAATGGAGGACCTACAGTTTAACGTGGGATCCGAACCAGGGTGGAGGCCTGGCATTCTCCACATTCACAAGATGTCTTGTCAGAGGTGAAGGAAGGGTTTGGTAATCAGATAATCTGTGCCGGGACCGAGGATTGAACCCCGGCCCCCAGCACAGAAGTCCAACACCTTACCCCTAGACCACCAAATCACCAATTTAAAATTCAAATGCGAGATTTTTTTTTCAGGGAAAACCCTAAGAAATTTTTCTTACTAACATGTTTCTTGAAGATATCTATCTATCTATATATATATATTTTAGCACCGCGTCTCGGGGGAGACCGGGGATGGTTGTCACATGGGTTGGTTGTCACAAAGTCTATTGCTCGGCCCGCTAGACGGCACACGTGTTCCGGCTATATAGTGTAGTTAGCTGCCATATTTCTTGGTTAGTTGCTGTTTGGTGGCAAGAGAGTGTTGACATTTGTTCGTCAGCTACAGATAATTTTTCATAAATTCAGTGGGTGAGTAAACTTTTTTGATCCTACTTTTTTATTTTTTGTATATTTGTCAGAATTTACTTCTCTTGCGACAGTAGCTAGTATGCCAATGGGAACCCCGCTTCCGCCAACGGGTCAAAACACCCACATCCTGTTTGAGTACCGTTATAATTGACCTACTTTCCTCTGATTGGCTGCTATAAATAGCCTCCTTCCCCCCACCAATTTTGACCTGCTTTCCACATCATTACCGTTATTCCCCCCACCCCAACCCTGACCTACTTTCCCCTCCCCTACAACCCCTCGACTGCAAACCCCGGACATGTTGGTTGTTACTTGATTTGGTATTGGAGTTTTTATTAGATCCCAGCGTATGGCTGTCTTGTTGTGTTGAATGAACAAGGCTTTGTCCAGCACACACCTCTCCAGCCCTCCCCTACCAACCCCGGAAAATGTTGGTTCTTGATGATTGATTTTTTTTCCGTGGCGCCAGTATGTCGGGCAGACAAGACAAGAATTTATATTGAGGTCATTGCCTCGGGCATCTGGTTTTCCCTGGTGCCAATATGTCGGCCCGACAAGACAAGAATAGATATCGAGGTCATTGCCGGGCAACAGGGTTTTTCCCTGGCGCCAGTATGTCGGGCAGACAAGACAAGAATAGATATTGAGGTCATTGCCCCGGCATCTGGTTTTCCCTGGTGCCAATATGTTGGCCCGACAAGACAAGATTAGATATCGAGGTCATTGCCCGGGGCAACAGGGTTTTTCCCCGGCGCCAGTATGTCGGGCAGACAAGACAAGAATAGATATTGAGGTCATTGCCCCGGGCAGCGGGGGGTTTTCCCTGGCGTCAGCTTGACGGCTCACGAGACAAGAATAGATCTTGACCTCGACAACCTTGGTGTTTTCCCAATGACGTAATCATTGCGTGTTATGTCGCAACCCTGGCGCCAGTTTGGCGGGGAGACAAGACAAGTTGGGACAAGTCTAGATCGTTTGACTGGGGTATAAATAGAACCCCGATCATTACATTCGGTCATTTCAATTTGTAATTGGATAACATAAAGATCGAGATGAGTTTTAACGCTCTGGAAAACGGGATAAATTGGGTAAGTTTAATTTTGTTTTGTATATTTTAATGGTTTCTAATTTGATTATCATGTCAGTCTGTACAGAGGTATTTTTCTTCTTCTTTGTTAGATGAGGATCCCATGACGCTCGGCGTGGCAGCGCAACCTGTGGATCCCACTAACCTGGACCAGTTGATGCAATTTACAGATGAGGGGATTTGTAGAGCGGATGGTGACTGGTCCATGGGTAATTAGCTGCCTATGATTGACTTGCCCGTGTGTTTTTTATTTTTTGTAAATGGTAATTAATATGTATTTATTAATTTCAGACTACTGGGATCAATATGGGCTGGATGAGGGCCTTCTGGGCAGCGTAGCGACAGGCGTGCCGACATCTACCTAGCCGGAGGCGCCCCCAAAAGGTCTGTGCCAGGCACGACGTCGCTGACGTACTCAGGCCCGTCCAGGCATCCTCTCTCCTGAGCCCCTATCGCCAGCGTCCTCCTCTTTTTGGACAGATTTGGACACCATCGACAGGCTGATATGTAAGAATCCACTAGTTTGAAAATATACTATATGTATAGCTCATGCTCTCTCTCTCGCTCACGCAATCACCGTTATTCGGCACTAGTTCGAAACGTCTTGTCAGCTGCTCATTTCAAGTTAATTGTACTAGTTCGTTTAGTGAACAAAGAGAACGCGGGGAAAATTATATATTGTTCAGGTGGTCTAGGAATTTATGTGGGAGGTTTTTTTTCTAATAGATTTTCCATTCTACCTCCTTGAAAAAATGCGAGGGCACTTCCTCTAATTCAGGGTTACAGTATTTATTATGTCAACAAAATATATCTCTAAACATTAAACGATATTTAAAGTTGTATTTAATATTACATAGGAATTTATGTTGGAAGTTTTCTAATTGATTTTCCATTCTCCCTCCTTGCAAAATGCGGGTGCACTTCCTCTAATTTCGGCTTACAGTTTAAGTGACCAATTTGCTTTGTGTAAATGATATTTATTATGTCAACAAAATAAATTTTCGCGCACTAAAATTTACCCTGCGCTGTGTTAGCTACAGCGTTTGTTTCGTGTAGAGCCAGACGGTCGAGGCCGGAAGAGTTTAAGGTTCGAATCTTGCCATAGTAAACTTGGGGCTTTTTTTTTCACTCACTTCGCGGAATGGTGGTTTCAGTTAAAGCAATTATGTAACATATCATATGAAAAATACGCGCATGTTTGTAACAGTGCATACTTTGACAGGTGTTATAGTTGAATTGGAGAGCATAAATGGAGGGACAGTCTTCCCACCGCCCCCGGCTACTAGTCCCTCTCACCACACTGCAGGAGTGCTGACTGCGAGACAGGGAGACGGTGCGCGAGTCCCAGCAGCAGTGCGGGAGACGGGGATCGTGGAGCCGGCTACATCTGGTACATCTTCGACCCCTCAACAGGGATTTAGTGGCCCGGTAAGTCAGAGAGGGGGGGCATTGAAAAATGGCGTCCCTCTTCGTATCGTTGAAGAGAGGATTAAACAATTGAGGCGTTTTCTTTTATACTGGTAGAGAAATTACCGTACAGCTTGGTGCTCCAGCAAGCGGTCGTGACGCATTAAGCTGGCTTGAAGAACAAATTACTAATTTTCTCCATCGGCTGCAGGACCATGGCGTTAGCGCCGATGACCACGTAGGCTTACTTTGAACAGCACTGACTCTACGTTGAGCCTGTGTACGTCTCATTTAGGCGAGCAGAGCAGTTAGACGCCCGAGCAGTGCTTGATAACGTAAGTCGCGTGTTGCAAAGTAATACTTTGTTTTTGAGTACAGCACCACTGTACGTTAAACTCTGCCACTTTAAGGAGCCTCGCGGGCGGGTTAATCATAAATGTGATAAACTCGCTCCCGCTAGCACATATAGCCGTAAAAACCCAAGGGATCATTACGATTCAAAATGACGACACACTTTGCCTAGCCCGTGCATTGGTTGTCGCCAAAGCTATATGTGATAATAAAAGAGAACCAGGATGTATGGACGTGAACACCGTTAAACGATCAAAATGGGTCGTTTCATTCAAAAACTCAAAGCAGAGGAACTATGTCGTGATGCCCATGTGAATCTTTTGAAAGGTGGTGGGCTAACCGAGCTGAAACAATTTCAAACATAGCTCTCCGAATACAAAATCACAGTGTTCAGGGAGCGTCGGGGGGGACAGGTCCTATATGAGGGGCCTACTCCCTCCGAACATTCCTTTAAGGGGCACCTTGATTTGTATTTTCATGACGATAAGCAAAACCATTTTGATGTCATAACATCCTTGACAGCCGCATTTAAGTGCTCGTACTTTTGCCGCGAAAGTCGTGTGTCATTCAGTAATAAGAATGCGCACAAGTGCGAATCCGCGTGCAAAAAGTGCTACGCTAAAGCGGTTTGTAGCGGAGGCCTGTCTGTGGTCAGTAAAGACTGCGGGCGATGGTTCACAAATCAGACGTGTTTTGATAACCATAAACGTCCCGTTTTTTGCAGAGGTCACAGATCGGTCTGTGATGTCAAAAAGGTTTGCGAGGTATGCGGGCAATTTTTCAGTTTGGAAAGATCAAATTATTCACAAAAGGTGTTATGAGACTTTTTGTAGAGTATGCGATTTTATAATCGTCCTTTTGGTCATTTCTGCTATATGAAGCAGGCCCCGTCAAATCCGTCACTGGAAAAGAGCAATTTCATGTTTGTGTTCTATGATTTTGAATGCAGACAAGAAACGCTTCTTCAAGGTGCGGCAGGCACGTAATTGCACGAACCTAACCTCTGTGTCGTGCAAACGTGTTGTAAGGCTTGTGTTCATATAGATGCAAAATGACTATCATTGCACCCACTGTGGGGGCGATAGGACTCGCATATTCAAGGGTGATACCACTATGGCCCAATTTTTTAAATTTATAGAACAAATTAAAGCTTCAAAATTTTAAGGATATCACCCTTCTAGGCCATAACGATAAATCCTATGATGGTAATTTTATTTTAAGATAAAATGATGGAAGTAAAAAAATGGACTCCACAACTAATAATGAACGGTGGGAAAATCATGTCCATGCGTTACGGCCCGCTCCACTTTATTGACTCACTGAACTTTCTCCCGATGTCGCTGTCCAAATTGCCCAAAATTTTCGGCTTGGACGAGTCTTTGGCCAAGGGACATTTCCCCCATTTTTTCAATAAAAAAGAAAACGCGGGGTATAGGGGTCCCTTGCGGCCAAAGGAAGACTACGGCATCGGCGAGATGTCAGTTGAGGGAAAGGAAAACTTTGAGAAGTGGTATGACGCGTTGGTCAAAGAAATTATGTCTTTGATTTTAAACGCGAGTTGGAACTGTATTGTGTGAAAGATGTAGAGATCTTACGGAAGGCCTGCCTGAAGTTTAGAGACATGCTCATGGAGAAAGCAAAGGTGGATCCTTTCAGAGAGGCGTGAAACGATAGCTGGAGCGGCCATGTTGGTTTACCGCCGAAGTCACTTAAGGGGGAATACTATCGGTATTATCCCAAACGGTGGCTATCGGTGCGCAGACCAACAGTCGCACGTCGCTGTACAATGGCTCTGCTGGGAGGCCCATCAACGGGGGTGTCTCTATTCTTCATGCGGGTAACGGCCGTGAGGAATATGTGTTAGGGCGACGTGTAGACGGTGTTGTTAAAGCTGGAGATACCCCCAAACCCCGTCTTCCAGTTCTGGGGTTTGTTATTGGCACGGGTGCCCTCTTTGTTACCCTGACAGGACACCCCTGTCAAAATAGTCCCCACAAAACCATGGAGACGCGTTATGAAGCGACCATGGCTTGTTTGGAAAAGTTTAAGAATGACGGCTACACGGTCGTAGAGATGTGGGGTGCATGTTTAATGCGATGAAACAAACAGACAAGGCCCTTGCAGCAATTTGTACTCCGGCACGAGGTGTATACCAAGAAACCTCTCAGTCCCAGATAGGGCATTCTTTGGCGGGCGTACAAATTGTATCAAGCTTTTCCCACGAAACAGACTTTCTTGGGGGGAGAAAATCAAGTACTTGGATGGGGTGTTCATTGTATCCATACGTTTGCAAGTACAAAAATACCCAGTCGGCCACCCCAAAATTCATTTGGAACCAAATTCCCCGTCTATAGATAAAGTAGAAGGCACAGCCAAAGTTTCAGTGACGCCTCCACGAGATTTTTTCCCTGCCCGTATTGCCTACACGGATGCACGACAAGCTAATGTTCATCTTGTGCAGGAAATGCGGGGAGGAAGAAAAACCAAGGCGCGTGTCAGCACAACGACAAAAAAGATCGCTGGTTGACAGGCGTCTGGGTGATTGACGAGATCCGGAAAGCCGGGTTGAGAAAGGCTACCCGTTGAAGGGCAGTGCACGAAGTGTGGGAGTACAATGTATCTGTATATGACCGTCAGACGCGTTCTGGCGGCCTGTTTCACGGTACATTGATACTTTTTGAAAATTAAACAAGAAGCCAGCGGATGGGCCAGAGTGGTGTACCTCACAGGAGGAAAAGTTAGCATATATTCAAAATTATGAGGAAAGGAAGGGGTAAAACTAGATTTCGGCTCTGTTTGTAAAAACCCTGGTCTCCGCACTCTGGCTAAACATTTTTAAATTCACTAGGGGATAATTTGGGCAAAGACCCGATTTACCACACGTACCCGTTGTCAACGACTATCAGGGGTCCACAAGTACCTGACGGATCCGTACATCACCGTGGACAGCGGATTGATGTAAATGATGAGGTTATGTTCCTCAATTACAAGGATGCGCGTGACGCGTTGCGCCCTAACCCTAACACAGTGTGGCGGTGGCGTGCTACATGACTGCTATGGCTAGGTTGCACTTTTACAGCATCCTTGAACAATTGGGGGACCACGTTTTGTATCATGATACAGATAGCGTTCTATTCACCGAACGCCCCGGCGATCGGAGTCCGCCGACCGGAGACTTTTAAAGGGGACCCCACTGATGAACTTCAGGATTACGGTTTTCCCGGGGAAGCTACATTAGCGCCTTTGTATCTGGCGGTCCCCAAAAATTACGCTTTACCGAGTTTGCGTTGGCGGCGATCCTGCCAAAAAAAAAAACGGTGTGCAAGGTTCGTGGGTCCCATAAATTGGCAACCGGAAAAGATGTTAAAAATTTTAAGTTTTGAAAGCGATGGTACGAACAAGCGCGGAAAGATACATAAGATACCGCACAAAATTGTAAAGAAAATGTCCCTTTCGACTGTATGTACCGTTCCCAGACTAAAAGTCTACCGGCCCGTGTACACCCAAAAACCCATAAAGATGATTTTAATCTTGCCGTTTTTTGGGATCAGAGTCCTTTTAAACACATACACGACTAAAAAGGGGCACATTTAACGGCTAATAATCGTTTTTTTTCTTTCTTTAGTCAGTGCTACGAAATACCTTTTTTTTAAAAAATTTGAGTTTTTTTTTCCCTTTTTTTTCTGCATGAAAAAAAAGCATATTTTTTTTATATTTTTTTTTTGACCCGGATACTTTTTTATTTTTTTTTTATTTTCCAGTACAGTCCTCCCCTTACCTATTTTTTTTGTCAATTTTTGTTTTATATATTTTAAAATTTTAATAAATTGTTTGTAATTTTTTTTTATTTTAAACTAATAAGTTTTTTGTTATAAAATATATTTATTTTCTTTCTAGCAAATATAATAAAGATTGTATAAATTTTTTATTTTAAAAATATTTTAAATATATATAATAAACGTATAATTTTATTTTTTTTAAATTGAAATCACTTTATTTAGTACCGAGGCCACTATTCCCCCCCATATTTAAATATTCACAGTTCTTTTCATGTTGTAAATAAATATTGTAAAAAAAACCCTTATTTTTTTACTAATAATTTTTTTTATTGTAAAAAATTCACGGTATACTTTAACTGTGTATATACTTTTTTCATGAAAAAATAAATATTGTAAAAATTGTTTTTGTTTGTTTTTTTAAACCTTATACCCCCCCCCACCCCCTTTCCTAAATTTTTGGGTTGCTGTTTAAGTAAAAAATTTGTTTAGGTAAATGTTAATTTATATCGGTATATAGTTTAATCAACATTTTTAATTTAAAATAATTTAAAGATTTTCATAATTGTATTACTTTTGATTTTTTTTTAAAAGTAAATATTTTTGCGAATTTTAAAATTTATTATTGCTGTTTCAACGAAGCCACGGAGAGGGGAGACGGGGAAAGGGCCCCTTTAGGGGAATCCCCCTCCCCCAAAAAAAAAATCATGAATGGGCTAATATGGGGTTTTAAACCCCGGGATGTGAAAGGGGACCGTCTCTTTGCTTCAATTGGTGTACTTTTTTTCCCTTTCCCCCTTCCCCCTTTCAAAAACCCATCATTTTCAGTCATACAGGGAAAATCAAAACCCTGGCCCTTTTGGGACTCGGGGGGGGAAGACAGACTGCAAAACCCTCGCGGCCAAGTGTTTCGTTAGACGTTTTTGCCCCTTTGACCCGCGACATAGATTAACAGAAAATTCATTTTCCTTCCCCTTACGGGGAGAGAGAGAGGGGTTAACATTTTTTTCGGGACACTTGGCGCAGGGGGGCCGTCTTCCAAAAGCCGGGGATGGGGAAAGTGGGGCCTCCTTTATGTGTAGCGTTTCCCCTTTCTTTCATTTTAATCCAATCTATTGTAAAAAAAAATTACACCTGCACAGGGGGAATCGAACCCTGGAACTTTGGTTTTACATATGTATCTTAGAAAGTGTACTGGTTTTTTCACATTAAGGGGGGTAAAAATAAACTCGAAAAATATATTTTTGGATTAGAAAAGGGAAATTCAACCCTTTTAATTTATCTTTGGATACCCAAAACAAAGGTAAAACAAGGGGGGGGCGTCCCCTTCGGTCTTTGATTGTCCGGCCGAGGTTTTAAAAAAAATTAATAACGACTTTTTTTTTAAAAGTTTTTTTTTATTGACAATCAGCTTTGATTAATTTAAAACAACAACAACAACAAGCAGCAATATTTTTTTGGGGTCTTTTGGGCCAAAATATAAAATACATCACCACCCCAAAAAATGGTGGGAAAGTCATTTTTATTTTAGTCTTTTTTTTGAAAAATCAAAAAATTGTTTAAATTTAAAAAAAACTTTCAAAACAAGGAAATTATTTTTTTGGTCTTTTGCCCAATACATTAAAATAATCTACCAGCCAGAAAATGAGTAGGGGGTCAATTTTTTGTTAGTCTTTTTTGACAACCCAAAAATTGTTTTTAAATTTTTAAAACATTAAACAACAACCCAGCAATATTATTTAGGTCTTTTGACCAATACATTTTAAGGGGACATTTACCGAAAGAAAATGATTTGGAAAGTAAAATTTTTTTTGTTAGTTTTTTTGGGGGGACAATCAACTTTTGGGTTTAAAATTTAAAATTTTAAAACAAGCCGAAATATTATTTAGGTGTTTTGACAAATTTCTTAAAAAAGACTTTCTCCCAATCTAAAAAAAGGGTTTTGGGAGCCCCCCTTTCCAAAAGTTAAAGGAAACTTTTGAGAGACGGTAGGTGTATTTGAAAAATTTTTCCCCATTTTTTTTTCCGGAAATTTCTTACTCTTCCAACAAACTAAAAGAAAATTTAACATTAGGTTCGGGCTTTCCCCGATAGAAACAACTTTTATAATTTTTGTTTTTTCAAGTTGTTTAAACTTGACACGATTGTATTCTCTTTCTCGATCTTTTGGTCAAAACCCCCTGCATAATACCTCTCGTCCCAAACGGGTATCCTGGTGAGCAGGGAGTTTGATGACATTGAATTTTTTTGCCGAATAAGATTGGGGTAGCTTTGCGTAGGATCCATTTACCCAAAAGCAGCATTTTTTTTAAAGGCATAATGTCAATTGGAGATGCAGCAAAAAAAAAATAAACACTCGCTTTTTTAAAAAGGGTTTTTTTTTAAAAATTTTACCACTAGCCTTTTACAGCAGCAGAAATACGTCTAGTTTTTTTAAAATTTACTTTTTTAAAAAACACTTTGCCTCCGAGATATATCATAGAGCGTGCTTTTGGGTTTTTTAAAAGGGTTACAATTCCCAAAAAAAGAAATTTACTTTGGAAGGGAAAAAGTTACCCCTGACTTGTTGGCTGGTAAAAAAGGCGGGAACCCCTTTAATGTGGATACGCCGTGAATCCGGGCGCTGGTAGTGGACGCTTCGGCGGTGGGCCCCAGGTAAAAACCCAAAAAACTGGTAGGAAAAGACGACTCTGACGAGGGGCGCCCTTTTAGTGTGGTGGGGTTTGGGCGACTCAGGTGGTGGGTTTCTCTGGGGCTGGGAACGCCTGTGACTCTGGGGGTGTTTTTCGGCTGGGCTTTGAGGGCGGCGCGGCGGCGGGGGTGAAGTACGGTCCCGGGTTGGGGGTGGAGCTCGGAAGGGTGGCGGTGGAGGTCGGGGGGTAAAAACGTAAAAAAAGTCCCCCCCTTTTGGAAATTGTAAACGGCGCCCCGTTACATACAATTACGTTTTTTTCCCATTCTCTCGTAGGGTTTGTACTTCCGTCGCTCGTAACGTGTGACGGGTTTTGAGTCACAAAACTTTTATGTAGCCTCGTCCTCTTTTTGTAAATTTTCCGGGCTACACACACCGCGCACTTTTGAAAATTCTCTCCCCTCATTTAGGCACGCCCCTTCTTTTGGCCCCTAAAAATTTAAAATTAAAATTTTGCCGGATCGAAGAAAGGGGAGGTTCCCGAGAGCTAAACGTCCTGGGAAATCCCCCTTTCTCCGCTTTCCCGTTTTTTGTTGTTTTTGGGGTGTTCTTTTAAAAAGCGTTCAAAGTTCACAATGGTAGGTGAAACCGGGTTTGGGTTTTACTTCGGGGCAGGTTAAAAATTTCCAAATTTTTTTTTTATTTTAAATCACAAAGTCTTCACTGTAAGGGTTCCAAAAACCGGGAGGGTTGGAAAAACACAAAAAATCCCCCGTTAGGTTGGCTATTAGGGTTCCCGAATTTGTATTTACGGCTTTTTTGTTTATCCACCGGGGTTTCTTTTGATCTTTCGAATAGATTTTACACAATTTTACGGTCTGAAACCCCGTTTTACGTATTTTCCAGCTGCTTAAAATTGTCCAAAATTGGAAACCCCTCTACAAACGTTTATAAAAAGACAACCAAGGGGGCACCACCTTTATAGCCCCCCCCCCTGTTTGACGTACACGATATATTCTTGTCTCGAATTGTTCTTTTTTTTGCCCGCCAATCTGGCCCCCCGGTGTCGATGCCCTTTCGATTTTTAAAAGTTGTTTCAAATCGTCTTTTTGGGTGCCGACATAGGGCGCCAGGGTTGGGGACATAACACGCTTTGTTTTCCTCTTGGGGGAAAACCCCCAAAGGTTTGTCGAGGTCAAGATCTATTCTTTTTCGTAAACCCGGGTTCAAGCTGAGCCGGGGGAAAACCCCGCTGGGGGGGGCCCAATTGACCTCATTATTATTTTGTCTTGTTTCCCCGGGAAATTGGCGCCGGGAAAAAAAACCCTGTTCCCGGGGCCCCCCAATGACCCCCATATCTATTCTTGTCTTGTGGGGCCCGACATTTTTTGGAAAGGGGAAAACCAGATGCCCGGGGGTTTGGACCTCAATATCTATTTCTTGTTTTTTTGGGGGCCCAAACATACTGGGCCCAGTTTTGGGGGGGAAGTGAAAGGCGGGGCCTTGTGAAGAGGAAACCCAAATGTTTTTAAACTTTAAGGGCGCCATAAGCGCGAGTTTCTAAAAAAAAACTCCAACACCAAATCAATCTCAAGAACCAAATGTCCGGGGTTGGTAGGGGGGCTGGGGGGAGGTGTGTGTGGACAAAGCCTTGTTCATTTCAACACAAAAGCCCAGTTTTTAGGGCTGGGTTTTAAAAAAAAACCCCAATACCAAATCAAGTAAAAACCAACATGTCCGGGGTTTTCAGTCAGGGGGTTGTAGGGGGGGGGGGAAAATTTGGTAGGGGTTGGGGGGGGGGAAATTAAGGGTTTAAAAATGGGGAAAAGAGGTAAAATTTGGGGGGGGGGGGAAGGAGGTATTTATAGCACCCCAATCAGGGAAAAGTAGGTCAATTTTAACGGTACTCAAACGGATGTGGGTGTTTTTTAAACCCGTTGGGGGAAAGGGGGTTTCCCTGGGGATACTAGTATTGCGTTTTTTAAAACACGGTTTGAAGCCCTATTTATGCAAAGTTGGGTGTTGATTTTTAAGTCAAGATGTTGTGTTTAGTCCCCAAAATTTTTTTTTACCCCCAAAAGGGGCGGGATGGGGCAAGTTGTCTCAAGTAGGCGGGGGCTGTTTGCCCCAGGGGAAAAACCACCCTACTAAGTTTCGTTTTTTTACCCTTTAACAGATTTGGCACATAAAAAAAATGGTTCGGGCTTTCAAGAAAAAAACTTAGGGTGGTTTAAATTTCCCTCCTGATGTTTATTAAGGCAGGGGAGATGTGTTTTTCGGGACCACAAATCTATTTAGACCCAAACTGCAAACGAATTTTTACATTAAAATTCGAACCCTTTCTCGATACTGCAAAAAGATATCCCCCAAGTGAAAATTTAAATGACGACCAATTTGGGCGTCCCCTCAATTTGTTTGGGTTTTCAAAAAAATCGTCAGGGTGTTCAGTGAATTGCAGGAAAAAAGGGGCTTGAGCCCATGTAATTCAGGGGTTCAGAAAATTTGCTTCGGGGTATTTTTCTAAAAAAGTAAGAAAACTTGCTTATGAAGTTGCTGTAGCTAATGAAATTAAAATGCCACAATCAGGACTGGAAAAAAAAAATTTTGGGGTCGATTGGTTTTCTAGTTTTTTGAAACGAAAAACCCCAAAATTGTTTTCCCTTAGAAAACAAAAAGGGGAACCGTTTTGGGTAGGCTTTTTAGTTTTAAAAAAAGAATGTGGATTAATTTTTAAACAAAATTGACAGAAGTAATTTACGGGGACATAAGTTCCAAAGGGCCCAAAGAAATATGGAATATGGGGTTTGGGCTGGCGTGACTACAGTCCAAACTCCCGACAAAGTGGTTTGTCGGCGGGTATAGGCAAAATTTGGGAGTATCGGGGGTTTAGCTGAGAGAGGTTTTTTCTTTTGACGATTTCGTTTTGCTGTGTCCCCCAATTGGGAATTAAAATCCCACCTTTTTTATATTTCCATGGGTTAACTTTGATACCCTTTTGTTATTAAATGGCCCAGTTGGTTGCAGGGTTTCAGAAAAACCCCCAGGTGGATGCAAGAAAAACCCTTTTTTTTGGGAAATTTTTTTTTAAGCATTTCCATAAAACCCCACAAAAAGCCATGTGCGAAACCAGTGTTGTTAAATGTTAACAATCATGGGCAAAATTAGGCCCAAAAAAAATGGGATTGTGATGCTTTTGTTTCCAAACATTTTTAGGCATAAATTGCAAACGTTAGGGCCCCTCGTTTTTGGACACTGAATAAATTTTTGAAATTTTGATTGTACAGTTGGGGTGTTAAAAATTCGGGAAAAAAACTATGGCAATTTTGATATTTTCCCCCATTTGGGAACCCCGGGCCCACCCACTTGCAAAAGACGCCCCAAAAAACATTTGTACGGTTTCCCAAAACCCAGGGGATATTTTTCCCTTCAATCGGTAATTTTTTCGAAACCGATTTTTGCGCCAAAATTTTGTCACCCAAAAGGCCTTTAGCGAGGGCCAAAATATTGATGGCAGTATTCGGGCCCCGCTTCATCAGAATGCCCCAACAGTGAAGTTATTTTTCCAGAAGAGACGGGCCAACCCCCCAAAAAAGTCCTCAAAAAAAGATCTCCACTCCCTTGGGCAGGGGCGGGCCCCTTTATGAACCCGGTTTCTACACATTCCTCCCGACAAAATTTCGTCCGTTTCCTAAGGCGGGGTGCAGGGAAAAAAACTACCCATAACAATGCCCGTAAAAGCATACGTCAATCTTAACAGATACCCCCGTGAAAAAAATTTAGAAGACCCAAAAAACGGGAAAAGAAAAAAAAAATAAGAAAGAAACGTTATCCAAATGGCAATTATTTAAGAAAAACAAGACAATAATTTTAAAAAAAAAAATAAAAAGGCAGAAAAAAAGGATAGCTGTGACAGTAAAAAGACGAAGAAGAGTGTTCTTTTTGTTTGCGGGGAAACCCTTTTTAACAGCAAGCCGAAAAAAAACGTGGGGCCCATCCGTGTATTAAATTTGCAAGGGATTTTTTATTAGAAGTGCACCGCGGGAAATGGGTGTTTAATTTACCCACTTTTTCCAAAACGTTTTTTTGACATTTTCAGATGTAAGGGGGATGTTTAGTGAGAATTAAAAAAAATATTTGTGTATAGGCCCAAAAACCAAACAATTTTAAAAACATTTGGTTAAAAAATTAACATTTTTTTTTAAAATTTCTTTTTGCTGTTGCAAGCTTCTTTTTAAGTTTTTTTTTATGAGTGTGCAGAAAATTTTAAGGGTTTCACATTTAGATTTATATTTTTTGGGGGTTTGGAAATTATATTAGACAATTATATATAACATTTTATTATCTATTTTAAGCCTAGTGGTTTTTTTGTTTTGGTGGAAATTTTCTTTTATCTTGTATTGTAGGGATTTAAAATTTTTTTAATATGATCTAGAATTTTTATGTTTTAGGGGGGAAAAATAAATTTTTTTGTAATTTAATATGTTTTTTTTCCCCTGGTACTTTCATCAATTTAACATACAATTTAATAAATCCTTTTTTATTTTAGGGTTTGAAAGGGTTATAGTAGTCAGTGCGGTATTATAAAAGGTCGTAGTTTGTAGCGGGGTGTTTTAAAAGCAATTTTAAATTTAATTTTGGGGCTGGGACAAAACCCAACCCCGATGCTTGAGACAACCATCCCCAATTTGGGGGAAGTTTTTCACACTCTGCCAAAAAAAAAAAAAAATTGAAATCAAAAATTTTATTTTATTGAATTTATAATTTTTTCCCAAAACAACAAAATTCTTTCCTTTAAATACTCAAAACTTTGTAGCGGTTTAGACCATGTCGGCCAGCCCTTTAACAATTTACCAGGCTTGGGGTTCCCCCTTATGCAAGGGGGTGGGGGGGCATTCCCCAACCGGGCCCAGTGTAGGGGTAAACCAGAGGGGGGTTTTGACAAAACACAATCGAGCAACGGGTCTTTGGGGTGTCACACTAAAAGGGGGCGCCTTTTCCCGTTTTTAATAGCCCTGTGGACGGGGCTCAAGACCCTGTGTATATAATTGGACGTATTAATTTTTAAAAAAAACATTCCTTGTAAAGTTGTAGTTTAGTTAAGAGTAGTGAATAAGAAACCGTAACAGTGGGGGCGCGGTGGGCTAATACGTTTTATATTATACTATATTAAACTACAATGGCTAGCGCTGTATTAATGCTCGAACCTTCGCGGTCAAAGTGACGTGTCGAGTGGATGCCCCCTTTTGGGGTTAGTGGCCACAGTGAACAAATTTGGGGGATACACAACGAAATGTGGTATCTTTTCGGAAGTTTGGTGGTTTAAAACGTTACAATCATTCTTGTTTTGGACCCAAAAAGAAAAAAAACAATTTTTTTAAAGTTAAAAAAAAGGTTAAAACAAGCTCTGGGGCCCCCGGGGGAAGGAAAACGAAATTTTTAAAGCCCTGTTTCGTAAAACCCACGTCATGCCCCCGCGGAACCCCTCCCCTCGCCTCGGGCTGGGGTTTTTAAGTGACTTTCAGCTAAAGCTTTCCCCAAAATTTTGATGTGCTGTGGAGATTTTTCTCGCCAAGGGCCCCAATTTTTAAAAAAGGTTTTTAAAAGAGCGAATTGGTTTTTTTGTGCGAAGGTCGACCAAAAAGCTTTACGAAGTTTGGGTGTTGCTGTATGAGATGTGGGCTTGTGGCGCGGGGGGAAAAAACGGCCACCCGTCGGGACAGTGCCTCAGGGAAATGGCAACGCGGCCAGTGGGTGACGGTTCATGCTGAGCGGACTTCACATGGGACGCGAAACGCAAGGATGGCCAGAGGCTTCACACTGGGGACCGTGAAACAACGCGACGGCCAAGGAGGATCACACGGTAACGCGAAATGCGCACCGATATGGGGATGCTTCAAAGGACGGTAAACTCGGTTGCCTACGAGGAGGATCTACCCACGATCAGGAACGGCGCGCTGGCGGAGAAGCATTCCACGGGGATGGTAGTTGTGAGGTAAAGTTCCACGTGAGTGAGGGGCGCAGATGGGAGCCAGATTGATTCGTGGTCCACACATGTCAGCGCGGACCACGGGCTATCGAAAAGTACCTGGTACTTTTTGGGGTATGGGAGTGTAGGGTCAGATTGGGCAGTATACGTGAACGGGACATGTGTAGGTTGTGCTGTTTTCGTATTTTATTGACATGGTGCCGCCGTGTCCTTAAAATAGCAGAGACGTGTGGAAGTGTTAAAGGGAACGGTCTATATGTCGGTAGGCACCACATTAGCTTGTATCGTGAAAGCGAGTGGAGATCCATAAATAAAGACGGGGGAGAGGTTGAAATGGACTGTGAAGATTGGTTTACCTCAAGTGCTACCAGATTACTAGTGTGTGTAATATTACCAACAGTGCATTCTTGGAGTAGATTTTCTCATAAAAAATTAGGGGGATGTTTTATCTCTAGCTCAGTGATAAGGCTTAGGGTGACTCGAGTGGTAGGGTTGATAAGAGGTCAAAAAATAATATTGTGAAATGGAACTAGCGTGTGGAACGTAGCTGTGGCATAACAATGATAGTACCATCAGATAGTGAGGTGTTCACTCGTGGATTGGTTACACAGCTCACGATAAAGTGACTGGATTGTTAGTGCCTTCGGCCAACCTTATGAGAGAAGCACGGAGTTATGGCTGCCCATTTATTGGCAAGTATTACAGATAAGGAATTACCAATTAGACTTATTAATCCAGGTCCCTCGCCAGTGACATTGCGGGCAGGTACGTCGATAGGCAAGTTCTTTGAAGTACCTCAAGAGATGCCAGTTGCAACCATTGGGTGAAAATATAACACGGAGTGTCGAACGAGTTAGCAATTCTTTTTGACTTGCAAATATGCCAAAATTGGACCAGGAAGAGACGCCAAAGGGACTATGCAGCGTGCTAAACGAGTTTAGTGATATCTGCTCCAAGCGGATCAAATGACCTGGGAAGGGAGAACTAATCGTATTTATCTTCACATTGAATACAGTTAGTGATATCCTATCAGGCAGCCATCAAGACGTCTCCAAGTACATCGGCGGGGAGAAGGAGCCGGGTAGTGGAGGACATGATCTCGGATGTTATATACTAACCGTCTTCATCTCCTGGGAGTTTCCCATTGTCTTGTGCAAAAAAGGATGGATACAACAAGATTTTGCGTGACTACAGAAGCTAAAACGCAGTAAGTAAACACAATAAGGATGCTTACCTCTTCCACGGATCGACGATCTCTGGACTCAATAGGAGGTGCACATCGTTCAGTCTGTACCCTGGATATGGCATCAGGATCTGGCAATGTGAAGTGGCCCCCCGAGGATCGCCAAAGACAGGCTTTTTCAACAGGGGAAGGGGGGTATATGAATTCAAAGTCTACCCTACGGTGTGTGCAATGGACTAGCATCTTTCACGTATAATGGACTTAATTTTAGCTGGGTTGCAGTGGAAGTACCACACTGGTTTATCTAGATGGACGTAATAGTTTATGGGAAAACATTCAAATGAACGCATTTACGTAGACTCTTACAAGATGTGTATTACGTTTGCGTGAAGCAGGGCTTTAACTAAAGCCTTCAAAGTGTCAGCATTCATGCAGCCTCTAGTTAATTTTCTTGGGACATTCATCTCAGACGGGGAAGTCAAACAGACCCACGAATGGTGCGTGCTGTTTGGGGGGGGGGGGAAAGGGGGGAAAAAGTGGCCGGCCACAAAAAGACATAGGAGGAACTTCGGGCATTTCTAGGAATGCTTCATATTACCGCAGATACTAGATTCATAAAAAGTTTTGCAAAAAGTGGCTGCACCCTTTACACGCTTACTCAAAAGGGGGAAACGGTTTACCTGGGATAAACTGTGAAACAGCTTTCAAGAGCCTAAAGAAACGCCTTACTTACAGTCTTGTTCTGGCATTTTCCCTTCACCTGAAGATAACTTTATTCTGGATACAGATGCAAGCAAAATAGGTATCGGTGCTGTATTGAGCATTAAATGTGATGTGCGGAAAATAGAGAGAAGGAGTAGCCTTTATGTGTCGAACATTGACAAAGGCAGAGCGACATTATTGTGTACAAGAAAATGTATTGTTGGCTCTAGTTGTGCACCAGACATTTTCGGCATATTTATACGGCAAGCCATTTATTGTCAGAAACAGACATAGCTCCTTACGCTGGCTTCAATCTTTCAAAGAGCCAGAGGGCAGTTTGCACGCTGGATGGATCAACTTGCTGAGCTGGGTGTTCACAGTACAACACCGAATGGCAAGTCCCATGGGAATGTGATGGCCTATCCGGCGGCCCATTCAACAATGTGGAAGAGAGAGTGGAAGGTAGATGAATTTGAAGCACTTAACAATTTCAAGAGAAGTTTAAGTAAAGTACTGGATGTGATTTTCTTGCGTCAACAGCTTCGGAAGATGGTCGCTAGAAGAATACAGAAGAAAACAGGAAAGGAAGACCTGTAGTTAAACGCAGTGCAGTGGTGTAAAGCGGGAGAACAGCCACCGAGACTCAATCGTGCAAGAAAGTCGTAGGTGTTTAAGATCTATGTGGGAACATTGGATCGTTTGACACTAAGGGACGGCTTGGTGTATCAGACAGGGTGGAGGAGATATTAGGAACAACAGACTTCAAGCTACTTCTACCACTGAAGACCTAAAAATTGAAGTCATGGAGGCCCTCCTAGTTCACCAACAGGAGGGTTCATCTCGGGATTTAAGAAAAGTTAGAGAAAGTTCGGGAGCGGTTCTATTGGCTCTGGGCATCTGGACAGAGGTGTAGGAAGGTGTGGTGCAAAGCCTGCATGATTGTGCACGTTGGAAATCCCCATTATGGCTGCGAGAGAGAGCACCACTCATCAATCGTCGACAGAGTACCATTACAACGAATCTCCGTAGACATCTTGGGCCCACTTCTCTGAGACCATACCAAAACATAAATACATCCTGGTTGTAGCGGATCATTTTCACGAAAGTGTGAACAGAAGCATAGCCATGCTCTACAGGAAAACTGTGACAGTGTCATGGATAATAATTGAGGAATTTGTGTGTCGGTTTGGTGCTCCTGATGTAAATCCACAGTGACCAAGGGCGTACAATTCGAAGCTAAGATATTTCAAGAAATGTTGCTTGTTTCTGGGAATCAGGAAAACAAGGACTACACCATTACATCCCCAATCAGATGGATTAGTCTAAAGGTTTTTAACCACACTTTCTGCTATGTTGGAGCCAGTGGGTTAAGAGAGGACACAATGACTGGGACAACTTCCTCCCCCAAGTCATGTTAGCTATAGGTCTAGTCAGCATGAGTAACAGGTACAACCGTTTTATTCATGTTCGGGCGAGATGTACGGACTACCAGTTGATGTGCATGCGGTCACCGGAAAAGGTGTTGTTTTTGAATGGAAACCTTATTAGCACATAAAAATTTGCACTTTTATAAACCCAAAACACGGTTGTGAATGTAAAACTAGAAACATGTGGAAAAAATTTTTTAAAATAAAATGAAAACAAGGACCAAAAGGGAAAAAGAAACCGTACCAAAATGCCCCGACTAAAAGAGGTTCTATTTTTATTTTGTTGGGGGGTTTTTTTTTCCCCCAAATTAATACGGTTTACCCTTTAAAACCCGTTTACTTTTGGGGGTTTCAGTGATTTTGCGCGCATCTTTTAAAAATTTTACTCATCATTTTTTCATAACGCGCCCCAAAGAAAATTAACTTCAA